>PVIC010049379.1:0-13097 GCA_004025085.1 Thryonomys swinderianus | reverse complement strand
GGTGTTGATTGTTGGTGGGCGTGCCTCCACGCCCAGCATTATATGTGGTCACCGGGGATCGAACTCAGGACCTTGCGCTTGCGAGGCAGGCGCCAGAACCACTGAGCTAATCCTCCGGCCCAATGCTGATTCTTTTAATCAGAAATTTCAATTAAGCATATACTCACGAGAAACCACTGTATAAGAGGCTTGAGATCTTTCATTACAGCTTTCTATTATTGACCTAAAACTAAAAACAACACAAATATCATGACAAATAGAATAGTCAGTTATGCCACACTCACATTTTGCTAATGAACAACTGTCATCATATCACATGTATGAATCATGCTGACATAATTAATGAGCAAGAGGAGCAAGATATAAAAGGTTATGCAGTACCTGAGTACATTTACATGAATCTAAAGAACATTGCTTACCGTGCTAGAGGTCAGAATGGGGAGTCTCTGCAGTTGACTGGGCAGTAGCCAATGGAAGCCTTCTCAGAATCATTCTGTATCTGGGTGTAGGGGTTACACAGTTGCAGATATTAAAGTTGCTTAAGACTTGTTTACATTTAAAGTGTGTCACTTAACTATATCCTTTTTACACCTTAAATTTCTAACGTGATCCAATAGTAAATGACTACTTCTATCCTACTTTAACAAAATAATGAAGATTGCTAAAAGACTCTCAAATGTGAGATAAACTGACATATGTCAAGATAAGAGCAGATGTAGGTTCTTGATAATTGTCATTACATTGTTTTGCAGTACATAAAAGTTGACTTTAAAATCTTAACATTACTAAGAAGGATATTGAATTTTAAAAATCGTTATATGGGCTGGAGATTTAGCTACGTGGTTCCAGCTGCTGTCTAGCAGGCTCAAGGTCCTGAGTTTGTTCCCTGGTAAGCACATACAACAATACTGGATTTGGTGACTCACATGCATTAGCAATCAGTACCACATACTACAGTGCTGGAAGTGCTGGCTCACGCCTGTAATCCCAACACTCAGGAGGCAGAGGCAGTGTTGAGTTCCAGGCTTGCCTGGGCTATGTAGTGAGCTCAGGACCAGCCTGAACTACAAAGGAAAACCCTGTCACAAAAATTTAAAAAAAATCTTTATACATGTGTGTTTCCCTGTGTGTGTGCATTTGTGTGTGAAAGTTTTAGAAGCTTTAAGTGATGGTTCATTTGAACAGCAAGCCTCAGGAATATTAGATGTGAAATTTCCATCTCATGTAATCTTTAAGACATTACAGCTAATAAAAATACATTTATACCTTGGGTTCAAACTTGGAGGCTTCTTAATACCTAAACTGCTAACTGGAAATATCAGAGCATAGAGTTTGCATCATTTCCCAAAGCATCAGAGCTGACTGACTTGGCTTCCCGTGGCTTGGTTTCCAGCTAAGAACTTGAAAGCACAGTTGGCAAACTCTGAGAGAGAAAATAGCCTCTAGGTGCCAAGGCGACAAGTCTGCTCTTCCTGTGTAATTACTGCTGTCTGAGCTTCTCCTAGAAGGAAGCAGTATAGCTTCAGGCCTCATGCATTTTATGATGAGACACTTTATGCAAGGAATAATATTACAGAAATCGCATTATTTGCATTTATTTAGTCAACACGTTTATATTTAACTGTTCCTTTGTGGTTCATTACATTTGGCATAATTATCATCAGCAAAGCAACAAAAAACGTGTTGTAGATCTTTAATATTGCATTACTTGTGTATGATTAGACAGCAAATATTTATGATGACTTATCTTCCAAAGTGAAAGTTTTAACGAAAGTATCAAGCCCCTTCTAAAATTAATTTTCTAGTATGAGCTGATTTTCAAATGTTAAAGAAATCATTTCACTGTATTTTAAATTGTAACATTTGAAATACAACATTTTGCTAATTGGCATAGTAATAAATATTGAAATAAAATATGAGATATAATTTAAAGCTACAGTGAATATTTAAAGTTTAAAAAATATTATAGTAAAAGATACTTTGCCTTAGTCACTCTCAAAATATTGGCCCTCTATTCATACGTTTATCCTTTTGTTCTTACTAAGGAGTTCTCTTTGTAAGTCTTATGTTAGTTACTTTTTCTCCTTGCTAAGACAGAATACCCAACAGCCAAAGTTAAAGGGAAGAGGATTTGTTTAGCCCACAATTCTTAGCGGTTTCAGTTCATAGTTGGCTGGCTCCGAGGCAGAGTGGCATGTGGCAGAGGTGTGTTGCACAGAACAGTTCGTGGTGCCCACACAGTAGCAAAAGCAGCCCGGGAATTTTAAGTGTCTTTCTGCTCTTTGAAACCAGACTTGTAGGGTAGGACGGGGCCGAACCAATGAGTGAACCAATTTACTTTTCACGTGCCCTTAATTGCAGGATCACACACTCTAGATTCAGCTGCCTCTGGAAAAAGCCACCTGTGACTGCATGAGGCACTAGGGGGACATCTAGACCCAAAACGTAACAGGTGTCTAATTGTTCTATTGTGGCTCCACTGTGTCCTGAATCAATTTCAGATACTTTCCTTTCATAGTCATTTTGACTGTAGGGTAAGAGCCCCAAATTCCTTAATTCCAGATGTTGTGAATAAGGTGGATGAGGACACACCATCATGTCTTTACACACCTGCTTGGCTGTTAGATGCCCCTGGGCAACAACATTCACTCCATTTTCCTCATATCTTGTAAAGAAATTGATGAAAGGGGATTTCTGTTACACCTTTGGAAAGTGAGAAGAATGAGGTAACTGTTCAAAGGAAAGTATTTGGGGGGGTAATGGTAAAGTATCTTTTTGTATTTCTTATAAATATAAATTTGATAGAACATATGCCCTAAGTTGCAGATTAAAAAATGCTTATCTACTTATCAAGATAGTGATGTACTTTCATAGTATGACAAAATAACACATTTCATACATATGAAGAAAAGTGATTTTGTTTTAACGCACTTTTTTTTTTTTTTTTTTTTTTTGAGACAGGGTCTCGCTTTGTAGTTCAGGCTAGCCCTGAGCTCACTATGTAGCCCAGGCAAGCCTCAGACTCAGCAATCTTCCTGCCTCTGCCTCCTGAGTGCTGGGATTATAGGCATGAGCCACCACGCCCAGCACTGTGGTATGTGGTGTTGATTGCTGGTGAGCATGAGTCTCCACACCCAGCATTGTATGTGGTTATCAGGATCGAACTCAGGACCCTGGCTTGTGAGGCAGGCACCAGAACCACTGAGCTAAATCTCTGGCCCTTTGACTCACTTTAAAAAAAAAGTTTAGACTTCAACTTCACTTCAACTGGAGGTTAACCAGTGAACACTTGCCAAGCATGTGCAAGGCCTTGGGTTTGGCCCCCAGTATCACAAAGTGTATACTCTGTATGTACACAAAATAGTAAAATATTATACAGATTTCCTACATACTGCGCAATTCTGTATTTTAATGTTATTATCTGTTATTACTGTACACGTGACACAGTTCCTGTCATAACAAATATCAATGCATAATTATTTACTGAAGCCTGAACATTATTCAGACTTAGCTTTTCAATTTCAGTTTCTGACCCAGGAAAATATCCAGGAAGCTGTGTAATACTTAATCATCAGGTCAAATAGTGTGTGAAGAGACCCTCAACTGGGGTGTTTGTCCTGATTCAGGTGGATTATTGTTAACATTGTGGAGATACACAATGACCTTCTCATTATCCCAGGGAGAAGGGTACATGCTATCAACCCTCCTTATCACTGCTGCTGTTAGCACTGACCATCTGCCTTGAAGTAACATTTGTTGTGCTTTTCCACAGTAAAGCTCCTGCTTTTCCATGCTCCATATTATACTCTGAAGGAAATCACAATATTTTCCTCAATCTTAAAAGACAGGGAAATTATCTATCACATTCTTGGTGATATTTATATGAATTACTTAGAATTTGAATGGGAGATTTATCTATTTTACCTGATTTTTAATTTATGCAATTACTTTTTTGTATTACAAATATGCAATTGATGGAAGAGGACATCTAAAAGTCATGTTTTACTAATGGAGAGATAATTAAATGTGTCTTCTCTAAAAACAGAAGTATGACTGAGGCATAAAAGCTTTTAGAAATTTTGCTTCAGTCCTCAATTCATGTGATCATTTTTACCAAACTAAGTCTTAATATAAGCAAATTTTAATGAGAGGATGAACACTTTTGGAGATAAAGAAGTTTCTGTTTTTTATAGCTTTCCCTGTCATATACTTGCCGTATTTAACAGTTTCAATCCAATACATTCATGTGGAGGTTAGACTTCCACAGAGAGAGAGAAAAAAATGGACACCTTTCTTCAGTCAATAAAAACAATATTAAATTGTGCCACCAATATTATAAATGTAAGCAGTTCCAAATTATGCACTTGAGTCCATAAGCTAATTGTTTTCAAAAATATTTCCAATTATTTTCTAAAATAAAAGGTGAGCGAATATTAAAGGAAAAATACTTGTATAGTTCAAATAAAAGAACATGAAGAAAATATTTGTATTTGAAAACTTACTTCTACAATCTGACTTATTTTCAGTTTTCTACATGGTATTATTTTCTTCTTTTACATGTCAAATCGTTCTTACCTTTTCACTCCATTTCATTTTTATTTTTCCGTGGTATTACAATAGAAGTGTGTTGAATAATAAACATATCTTTTATACTCATAATATTTATGTTTGAACCATTTGCTTGAAAAAGCATTAAGTGCTTTTAGAATAAAATTAATCTTTGTGACCTTTCTTCCACAGTGAAATCATTTTCCTCCTTCCTTTGTTCATCATATTTTTCTCTCCTTCCTTTCTTTTTTTTCTTCCTTCTTAAATAAGCACGGATATCTATCAATCACTGTGTTGATCAGCAATACATATGTGTACCTTATGCTTGAATACTTAAACCCCAACTAAAATAGATAATAGGTTGCCATAGACACAGCCAATGATGAGGTCAACTATGCCTCATTTGGGCTTCCATAATGCTCCTCCAAATGCCAAATGTAACATCTTTCTCTTATCTTTGCTACTTGGCTAGTTTCTGATTATTGTACTGATTTTTTAAAATTTTAATTCTTTATTGGTACAATTTATATACATCTCACAATCACACATAACATCAGGGAATTTGTACCAATATACAACACAAGTTAATTCTCATTTTTACCCATATCCCTACCCACCCACACCTCCCCACCCCCTATATACATACTCTTTTATTTTCTTTCAGAATCATATTTATTCCTTCCCCTCATTACATTCCCACACCAAATTTCCTTTGGAAACTTCCCATTCTACAAAAACTGTCATACATTTTAGAGCTCATTTGTTTCTACAAGATCTGGTATTTGCCTATCTCTGCTCTATGTATTTCACTTATTAGTGTGTCCTCCAGGTGTATCCATTTACACATAAATGACTCAATCTCTTCTTATGGCAGAATAATACTCCATTTTATTTAAAAAACCACATCTTCTTTATCCAGTCTCCAGTTGATGGACATTTGGGTTGTTTCCAAGATTGAGCTATCACGAACTGAGCTGCTATGAACAATGGTGTATATCAGTCTTTCCAATGTGATTTTTAAAATTCCTTTGGGTATATTCCTAGCAGGGGGATAGCAGGGTCAAATGGGACCCCTATTCCTAGTTTTCTGAGAAATCTCCACACAGATCTCCACAATGGGTGCACAAGTCTACAATCCCACCAACAGTGGAGAAGAGTTCCTTTGTCCCCACAGCCTCACCAACATTTATTGTTGAATTGATTTTTAAGTAGCTTAATCACCTTCCATGGACCTCTTGCATTAAAGACACGTCTCTGCTCCATGAAACTCACAAGATATTAAGGATAAAATTTCTTCTTTTCCCAGGTGTATCTGACGTGCTGTGTCCTCTCCCTGAACTGGAGTTTTTAATTAAATTTGTTTTCTAATTGATTGATAGAACCTGAGAAATTATATATTTTATGGTGTGCCCTCTGATGTTCAAATTCACGCTAATATCATGTTCAAGTCAATGTAGATACATTGGTCTACTCAACTATTTATCACTTATTTACCATGAAAACTAAAATCCCACCTTCTGGCTTTTGAATTGCAGAATATATTATTGTTACCTATAGTTTCCTTTCTGTCCAGTGGTACCTATTTCACTGTAATTAATATTAGGCTAAATCTATTTCATTCTTGCCTTCCTGCCTACTTCCCCTGTCTCTGACAGCCACTGTTCTACTTCTACAGGATTGACTTTTTTAGATTCCATGAGTATGACTGTGCAGTACTAGATCTTTATGTGCCAGACTTTATGTAACGTAATGATCCCAGGTTTCATCCACATTGTCAGAAATGGCAGAATGGTACATTTTTTAATGGTAGAGCAGTTCTCTGTTGTGTATACTTACCACATTTTCCTATCTGTTGTAATGTTTACCTATCCCAGAATGATATATGATCATTTTATAAAGCAAGATCATGGACACCTTTTCCAGTCTGGGCATCATGGAACATTTTAAAAGTTTTATTCTTATTAGCACATGTTTGCAGTACATAATGATTACATTCACAGTGTGGAGTTGGCACATGTACGTAACTCATCTTAATTCCTTTTCACCCTCTTCCTCTCTGTTCTCTCCCCTCCCTCCAGTACTCAGACTCCATTAATGCCACTCTTTCATGTTGCTCACTTTCCATCCCTTAGCAAGATGGTTTCAGCAGCTCTGCCTTCTAAGCAGGAGCACAAACTCATCTCAACTGTCATCCCTTGGGGTTCTTCAGTAAAGGAATTTCTCAGAAATGATGCTGTGTAAAACTTAGATTTTCACTGTCTGTTCCATATCACAGGTCTGATTTGTAAAATTGAAAATGTTCTGCCCATATATTATTTTAGTCCAGGAAGACAACAACATGTCTAATCTAGAGCACAATCCCCAGAATGAAATAAATATGCAAATCTTTTCATTTACAACTAGTCCAACCCTAGAAATCAAATAAGTAAGGACCTCCAGTGTAAGACTTCCCTTTGAAACGAGACTTTGGAATGAGAGATTTTCCGTTTCGCTTCTGACACAGTTTAAATTTATAATTTTAGTTTCTTTTGGATAAGGTTTTTGGTCTTCTGTTCATTCTTCTCATTCTAAAATGAATGACATTAACAGAAACTGTTGTCTGTCTGCTAGATCCTTGTTTCAACTTCCTTCTAAGTTGTTCCACACAATGGTGCACAGATACATTCATGTTACAGCTACCAGAAAATGATGTGTCTTCCTTTTAGCCAAAAGATAAAAAGAAAAGTAATATTCCATATTTGGGAAGTTCTTATTTCATACAAAAAGTAAATGAACAGGAAGTTTAAAAAAATGAAACATTTATAGCCGGGCGTGGCGGCTCACGCCTGTAATGCCAGCACTCAGGAGGCAGAGGCAGGAGGATTGCTGAGTTCGAGGCTTGCCTGGGCTACATAGTGAGCTCAGAGCCAGCCTGAACTACAAAGCAAGACCCTGTCTCAAAAAAAATGAAACATTTATATATTTAATTAATATGCATTGAACAGTGAATATGGTTTCTCTACTACACTAGATGCTTGGAGAACATTTCAACACAACACAACACAACCACAGTCATTAACTTTAATGATATATGTGGATTATTAGAATTTATGTATTTTTATTTGTAATTAAAACTGCAATTCAATATATTTTTAAATTTCAGTACTTGCTTTTCTGCCAGATATGGATAATGTCTCCCTTAATACTTACTTACTCTTTTCATCATTAGGAGATAGTCAACTTCAACTGTCGAAAACTGGTGGCCACAATGCCTCTGTTTGCTAATGCGGATCCTAATTTTGTGACGGCCATGCTGAGCAAGTTGAGATTTGAGGTATTTCAACCTGGAGACTATATCATACGAGAAGGAGCTGTTGGGAAGAAAATGTATTTCATTCAACATGGTGTTGCTGGTGTCATCACAAAGTCCAGTAAAGAAATGAAGCTGACAGATGGCTCTTACTTTGGAGGTTAGTGAAATGCAACTGATGTGAAATCTAAATTGCTTATTGCATGTGTTCTCTTCAATTTTGATGATATTATAATGTTGATTTGTTGATTTTCAACATAATCTGATGTTCAAATTCTGATAAAATCTCTGTTTTCATATTTCATGACCCCAAATTTCATAGCATATGTATTTACCACTGTTGTCTGTGATAGTTTCAACTTCTTTAACTAGTACCAAATGCTCATAGTTTAAACTAACAGTCTATTTTTTTTTTTTTTTGAGACAGGGTCTCACTTTGTAGTTCAGGCTGGCTCTGAGCTCACTATGTAGCCCAGGCAAGCTTCGAACTCAGCAGTCCTCCTGTCTCTGCTTCCTGAGTGCTGGGATTACAGGCGTGAGCAACCACGCCCAGCACTGTGGTATGTGGTATTGATTGCTGGTGGGCGTGAGTCTCCACGCCCAGCATTGTATATGGTTACCGGGGATCGAACTCAGGACCTTGCGCTTGCAAGGCAGGCGCCAGAACCACTGAGCTAATCCTCTGGCCCACTAATAGTCTACTTTTATGTTAGATAAAACCCCAGTGGTTTGGGTAGATCTCTCCACAGTAGTTTTCAGGGATCCAATCCATTTATTTATTATCTGACATCCAGTAGACATTTCTTCTTATTTTTCTAGTCTACACAAGAGGAACTAATTCTTTTCTACCACTTTTCTGTGTGGCTTAAGCAATGGTGGAAAGAAAAGAAAAGCTAGCTGTCTTTTGTTGCACACCCCAACATTGTCAGTGCCACTACTCATCGCATAATAATTGGGCAGAATTTAGTTAGAGAATCTCAGCCAGTTCTTAGTAAGGATGCTTACTTAGCTTATAAAAGCAAAATTGTAGTTTGCCTCACAGTTCCAAAGGGTTCAGTCCTCGATCAGTTGGTTCTGTTTGTCTAGGTCTGAGTGAGGAAGAATTTCATGGTAGAAGGTCATAGCAGGGGGCACAGCTGTTCACCTTATTGTAGCTGAAAAGCAGAGGAGGAAAGAGCTGAAGGAGTAACTAGAAACCTGCTACACAGGTCACACCTCCCATGACCATTCCCTTCAACTGTCCCCACCCCCTATGTTTCCTTTGCTTTTCCCATCAAATTGTGACATCATCAATGGGTTAATCTACTGATGAAGTTAGAGCTCTTATGATCCAGTTGCCCCTGGAAATATCCACAGACACATCCCAAAGTGATTTAATTTTCAAGGAGTGCTCAGTTTAGGTAAGTTGATAATCAAGATTAACCTTCTTAGAAGAGAAATACAGCTTCTAGTTGGGTGGCTGTTTATCTTGTAAAATGTCTGAAGATTTGGAATTTTTCCACCCTTTCACCATGATAAAAATCAGTATGCTATTATACACATACAAAAATTGCCTTGGAATTGAATTATTGAGTCAAAACATGCATTTTTTAAATAAAAATGAAAAACAGCAAATTGCTTTTTGATAAGATTGCGTATTTACTTTTCTCTAGTTATAACATCAGATTTTGAATTTTATTATTTTTTGAATTATCAAAATAATCATATGGGGGGGGCCACAGATTTAGCGCAGTGGTTCCAGCACCTGCCTAGCAAGCACAAAGTCCCTGGTTTGATCCCTGGTAACCACACACCACAATGCTGGGCATGGTGGCTCACACCTGTATTCCCAGCACTAGGGAGGTAGAGGCAGTAGGACTGCTGAGTTTGAGGTTCGCCTGAGCTACATAGTGAGCTCAGGGCCAGCCTGAACAACAAAGTGAGACCCTATTTCTGAAGCATAAAAAAAATCATCATATGGTTATTAACCATTAATATTTTGTGCCTCAATAGAGCACATTAACTAAAAGTAACTCACTATGACTTTTTGTTTATGTTAAAAACAATTTTGAATTGCTAACTTTCTTTTTCTTCCCACTGTACCTCTTTATTAAAATGATTGTATGTTGCCTCATCAGTACTTTTGTTCAGATTATTCTAAGAAAAAAAAAGATTATGAAAAGCTAGGAATCTAACAGGGTCTACTTCAGAAAAAGCACAGAACTTGTTTGAGTGAAGAAAAAATAGAAAGGAAGTGATTAAAATCTGTTGGGGTAAGAAGTAACTGTACACATGGAGAATAGGTTTGGGAATAAGTTGTTAGGGAAATCGTCTCAGGCAATTTCGGTTATGTGATACATATGTTGAACAAAACCTTAGGAAAGAATTTTTAAACTGTTGTTATGCATTAAGAATGGATTTATGTGGGTGACATATGTTTCATAAATTCAAAGGAACTCTTAATTACTTTACAATTATACTTGGCAATATGACTAAGGTTGTGTGCAAAGATTGGAGGATGTGCTTCTCTGAGTAAATGTGGGTTAAACTTGGTAAAATTAATAGATCAGTGAATGGTGTAAAGAACCATAAAAAAATTTTTGAAGAAAAACTTTTCCCTGTTGTATCATATCCCATGGGAAACTGATATCTGTGCCAAAGTTACACTTTAGATTTTCTAATATGATTCTACCACTGAACCACCAATGCCTAAGATTTTCTAATATGATTGAATGGAAAGAATATCTAAATATCCCAAAAAAGATGATTCCAAACTATTCCAAAGAATTAGATATATTGATGTGTACTTCTCTTTGTACTCTTAAATAATTTATTTTCTTTTTATTGTGGAACAGTTTTATATTTCTGAAATTACTGCAAAGATTATGCTGAGAACTTTTTTTTTTTTTTTTGCTTTTTGAGGCAGGGTCTCACGTTGTAGTTCAGGCTGGCCCTGAGCTCACTATGGTGCCCAGGCAAGCCGCCGCGAACTCAGCAATCCTCCCGTCTCTGCCTCCCGAGTGCTGGGATTACAGGCGTGAGCCACCACGTCCGGCATTGTAGTATGCGGTGTTGATTGTTGGTGGGCGTGTCTCCACGCGGAGCATTATATGTGGTTACCGGCGATCGAACTCAGGCCCTTGCGCTTGCGAGGCAGGCGCCGGAACCACTGAGTTAACCCTCCGGCCCGAGAACTTTTATATAAATATATAACATGTGTGTCAAAATTGAGTCAATATTGATACATTATTCAAGTACTTAATTAGATATTTTATTCATATTTTCTGTTTTATCACTGTTTTTTAAATTTCAGATATCACTTATAATACCTTGTTATCATGAGATGATTTCTTAGGGTGCTCTTGATAAAGTTTCCTAGACTTCCTTCTTTCTTGGTGAACTTTAGAGTTTTGATGAGTACTTCTAAGATATCCTGTAGAATCTTTTGTTATTTGGGTCTTGTCTAATTCATTTTTCCTGATCAGATTAATATTTTTGAGAGGAAAACCACTCACATGAAATACTATTCTCACCATATATTGAATAGTTTTAAGGTATGCTGTCAATATATCTTCTTTACTATTGGCATTAATCTTTTTTTTTTTTTTTTTTTTGAGACAGGGTCTCACTTTGTAGTTCAGGCTGGCTCTGAACTCACTGTGTAGCCCAGGCAAGCCTCGAACTCAGCAATCCTCCTGTCTCTGCCTCCCGAGTGCTGGGATTACAGGCGTGAGCCACCACGCCCAGCTATTGGCATTAATCTTGATCACCCATCTTTAGGGAGGATTTGTCAGGATTCTCCACTGTAAAAGTACTTTTTATTTGTAAAACAATAACTACAAATAGTCCATGATTAAAGAGTAAGCAGTATTGCTTCAGATCCTGAAGGACAGAGTATCATATAAATTACTTGAGATTATTTTGAACAAAATCTTTATTCTGTCTCTGATATACCTATTCATTTCATCTTGGATTCTTCTTACCTCATTTAGAATAATTCATTTTTTCCATAGATCATTTGATTCTGTGATTAGGCAACTGTGTTTAAAGACAAGATCTGGACATAAGTGTTTTTATTACTACTGGGCTGTCTTTACCTCTAGGCCTTCTCAGCTGGCAAAACAAAGTTACAGATGTCTCCATACCCACAATGTGCTATCCCAAGTACACACACACACACACACACACACACACACAGAGCCATATGCCTGTGAAACTAAGTATGAGCTCATAATGTTTTCACTTTACATGTGGAATTGTGACACATGGGATATTCTAAGTTTCTCTATTGCTTACTTGTGACTGCTCACTTCACAGTGAGCTACTAAGTCCTCACTGTCTTTCAGCTGTCAACCTTCTTGGTCAGTTCTAGTATATAGCATAGGTATTTATATTTGTTAATCATAGGTCCCTAGAAAACTGTTTCCTAGGTGGAGCAAAAGTCTCATGAGTTAGTTTGGCTTGATTTTATGGACTCCACTGATTTTCAGGGTTAATAAAATCAATATCTTATTATCCCAGTCACTTCAATGAAGGTGCTATACAGTTTTAATGCATTTATATTATTCTGTGTTTCATCCTGAAATCATCTGATCTTCTAAATTACTTATAAAATTTATATACCATCAAGCTCACTCTTTGCATTGTAATATTTTACAGATTTTAACAGATGTTCTCTGTCTTGTACCCCTCATTTCCATATCATATAGAACAGTATCATCATCCTAAAAATAATCCTGTGTGTCAGTTTTTAAGGGATTTCCTCTTCCCTGGTCCATAGCAACTACCAGTCTGTTTTATGTTTACATTTTCATAAATATCATATAATTAGATCACATAGTATAGTATTATGCAAGAGATTTATTTAGTTTCATATTTCAATCATTAACTGCTATTTTATAGGTTAATTCTTTTGTTGATTCTAGTAGGATGCAAGAGGAAGGGGATTTCTTTATGTTCCTAATAATACTGATGAATTCTTTTCTACTTATTTTCTGAACATTTTTTAATAATCATGAATAAATATTGAATATTATTAGTTTTTCTTTGTAATTGTATATGTTCTTTTTTGATGTCTCTTCTTCTTTAGTTTGTTACTTTGGTAGATTACATTGTTTGAGTTTGATTTTAAATGTTGAGCCAGACTTCTTTGCCTAAAATATTTTAAAGTATTAAAATGTATAAAAATGTTTGTATTGGATTTGTTGTATTTTTAACAACTTTTTGTGTCTTTCTTCATGATACTGCTCTATGCTTTTTCATCCTTGTAATATATATTTTG
>PVIC010049378.1:0-13189 GCA_004025085.1 Thryonomys swinderianus | reverse complement strand
CATGCATTTGCTTGCTCAGTTCGTTCTGTCAAGCAGCAGCCCTGGGCCCGGTCCTCATGGCTCTGTGGGCCCAACCCCACCACACTGACAGTGACCAAGAAGACTCCCCATGGAGGCTGGCGGGGTGGGCAAGCGGGCAGGAGGACAAGGGCTGCTCGTGCCACACAGCTTTAGATTTAAATATTTGAGCATGCAGAGGTACCTGCATCCGGAATGTTGGATTAAGAACATTGCATTTCTTGGTGGTGAGCGCCTGTAAGTCCAGCACTCGGAAGGCTGAGGCAGGAGGACTGAAAGCTGAAGTCCAGCCTGGACAACTTGGAGAGACCTGTCTCAAAGTGACTGGGCATGCAGCTCAGAGCAAAGACCCTGGCTTCAATCCTATAGTATCGCAGAAATAAAAACAAGTAGCCCGGTGTGTTGGTGCACAGCTGTAGTGCAAGCACTTGGGAGGCTGAGACAGGAGGATCCCACTGTTGAGCTCTAGGCCAGCCTGAACTATACAGTGAGACCCTGTTTGAACAAAAAAAAAAAAAAAAAAAAGAGGGGGGGACCCTCTTGCATTATCCAGGGTACCCCTGGGGCCATGCCTAGGTAGCCGAGGACTCACTGAGGATAATGCAAGACAAAGGCCTCCCCGGATGCGAATATCCCATCATTGAGGGCTGAGATCCTAATGCGGAACCCTGGGATCACTTGAGAGCCAGAGAGAAGGAAAAAGTAAAGCAATTTTCTATTTTTTCCCCTCACAAGGAAATAGCAGTGCTGGTGATTTCTGGGTGTGGCCCCAACAGGGGCTGCTGTGTTCCTCCTCCTGAGCTGCAGTGCGACAGTCACGGTCACCCCCAGACTCACCGTGTGGCTTCACAATGGGCAGTAATTCGGAGCAGACATTTCTAGTGGCGAAAAAGTTTGTCTTCAGTGTAACCTCAGCTTGAATGTCGAAGGGTGTCGGGTCATCCACTTTCAAAGAGAGGAGACAAAAAGAATCAGACATTTCCCCTGAAATTCATGTGTGGGTCTTAATGCTTAACAATTAATTAAAAAAGAAACAAGTGAACTTTATTTTTTTGAGACAGGTTCTTCTCTATATAATCCAGGCTGGCCTGGAACACACTGTGTAGCCCAGGGTGGCCCTAAACTTGCAGCCACCCTCCTGCCTCAGCCTCCCAAACCCTAGGATTACAAGTATGCACCACCACACCCGGCAAGCCAGCTAAATTTAAAACTTTTTTTTTTTTTTGAGACAGTCTCACTTTGTAGTTCAGGCTGGCCCTGACCTCACTATGTAGCCCAGGCAAACCTGGAACTCAGTAATCCTTCTGCCTCTGCCTCCCGAGGGCTGGGATTGCAGGCATGAGCCCCCACTGGTATGTGATTCTGACTGCTGGTGGGCGTGAGTCACCACGCCCGGTATTGTTGTATGTGGTTATTGGGGAGCGAACCAGGGACCTTGTGCTTGCTAGGCAGGCGCTGGAACCACTGAGCTAAATCTCCAGCCCTTGAAACAATTTTAATCCAGTAGGCGGTGTAGTTCTCCAACTTCTGGGTGCGTCAGAATCCCTTGCAGGGCCTGGGAACTCAGCTTTCTGGCTGCTCCCCGGCTTTCTCATGGGAGAGGCTGCGCCTCCTGGGCTCGCAGCCACCTGGCGAGGCGGTGTTTCTTCGCCTGAGCGCGCAAGCAGCCGGCCGGGCCCACGCTTCGGCTCCTGGAGGGTAGCTTCCTTCACCTGCGCTCCAGAGCTCCTGGTCCCCGGCCTCGCCACCACGCGTGCCTCACAGCTGGGGGTGCGGTGGGAGGAGCCTGGGGCACCGCTCCAGCGGCAGGGCGGAGACCTCTGCTCCGAGTTTCCTAGGCGGTCTGGTCCCAGGCTTGTCTTCCCCCACCAGCTCCTGGGGAAGCTGCCTTGTTTACTTCTCTCCAGTCCCAGCACAGGGCAGCGCAACTACTTCCTCAACTGAACAGTCCTTAGAATAAGAAATCGCCTCGATTTTGCCCTCCGAAGCGAGCGGCTTCCTAAAAGCACACTGGCGTTGGCGAACCACTGGCCGTCTGGAGGCAGGAACTTCTGGCTTCCTTTCTGCCAGAGCGTGTCAAAGCCCTCCGAGCAACAAAGTATATAAAATGCACTGGTGCCAGCGCGCACTAGCTGGCCTCGGCGCCCATTTCCCGGGCGTGGATACATGTGCCCTTGTTTCACCCCGAAAACGAAAGCCGGCAGGGATCTCGGAGACCCTTCGCAGGGAAGAGGGCTCTTGGATGAAACAGGAAGCAGATAACTGAGCGAGGCGTGGTCCCGCTCCCAGAAGGCCGGGGTTCTCGGGCTGAAGGGCTGGGAGGGGCCGGCGGGCGTCTCAGCCACTGGGCGCGGAACTGCCCGGGCCCCCGGCGCCGGGCGCGTTTCCGAGGCTGGCACCGGCCGTGCAGCCACTCCAGGGGGCGCCTGCGGCCCGCAGCGCTGCATCCTCAGAAGCCCCAGCGCCACCCCTGCCCAGCTGCGCGCCGTGCACCTACCTCTGAAGGAGACGCTTGCGTTGTTGACCAGCACATTGAGCCCCCCGTATTCCCTGCGCAGGAAGTCGCGCAGGGCGCGGATGCTCTGCAGGTCGCCGATGTCCAGCTGGTGGAAGCGCGGGCTCAGGCCCTCGGCCTGCAGCTGCTGCACGGCCGCCCGGCCCCGCGCCTCGTCCCGCGCCGTGAGCACCACGTCCCCGGAGAACCGCCGGCAGAGCTCGCGGGTGATGGCGAAGCCGATGCCCTTGTTGGCGCCGGTCACCAGCGCCACGCGGCTGTAGGACGACATGGCTGGGTGCGCAGCGCTGGGGAGCGCGTGGACCGCGGCCCGGGCAGTGGACTCGATCCAGGGCTCCGACTCAGGGAACCAGGGCGTCGGTCCCGCCCCCGGGAGGGGCTGTGTGTTTCCGAGGTTCCGCGACGCCCCGACTCCGGGTCCGCCTCCTCGGGTCTGATCCGACTCCCAGGTCAGCCGCGCTGGCTCCAGAGGCACAGCGGGCGGGGAAAGGCTCCGGGGGCCCAGATCCTGGCAGCTGGACCGAAGCGGAGATCGGGAAGAAGATCCCCGAAGCCTGTGTGCAAGGGCTGAGTAATTTTCTGGCTGGAGAGCGCGTGGTCGACCGCACGATGCGAACGCTCGCTTTCGCCCGCAGTGCGAGGAAGTCGCCGCTTTGCAGCGCGGTCCCTGGCTCTCAGGAGGTGCGAGCGAGGTTTAGGGAAACGCCTACAGCGCATCCGCGGCGCGGCTGTGGGTCCGGGTGCGCTCCCGAGGGCCAGGAGAAGCGCGCCACGGCGGTTAGCGAAATGTTATTAACCCTGAAGCCTTCCTTGTCTGTGCATCCAGAAGGGGTCGGGATCGCTGCGTGCAATGCTGCATCCACGTGGGTGGGTCCAGGTGGTCCAGGCGCGAGGTGCCCACCAAACAGGGTGCCTGGCTCTGAGTGTGGCCTGCAGTTAGACGCTCGCAACCTTCCTCGGTGGAAGCGAAGAGGGTGGGGCCAATGTTTTTTCAGTGACTGTGGTTTGGGGACAAACTACAGTTGTACCTGAGCTAAGGTGGCCAAACTGCCTGAGCCTCTGCTACACCAAGCCAGCCCCAAGGTCAGGAAAGCAGCACCTCCGGGGGCTTCCCCAGGCTTTGCTCTTCATTTCTGAAGACACTGGGTTGCACTGGCTTTCTTTTTCCTCTGCAGAGTTTGCTTGACAAAAGGCGTTTTTTACCTTCTTTTAAAGATGGGCTGTCACTGTGCTGCTCAGACCCCGCCTTGAGCTCACAGGCCAAGGGACACTCCCCTCCCTGCTCAGCCTCTAGAATAGCTGGAAATATAGACATGTCACCGTGTTCGATTTTCCTTATTTTTTTTCCTTCTCTCTGATCTGTGTGGCTAAAGGTTTAACCTTTCCTTTAACCCCTTTTTTTTTCTCAAGGAACCAACTTTAGTTTCACAATCTGTTTTCTCCATCTGTTCCTGATTATACTGATTTCTGTTCCAATCCACCGCGCCCAGTTTATGCTGTCTTTCCCTGGCCATGCCCTCACTTAGTGGGCTATTATCCCTTTGTATTTCCCAAACCCTTAGAGTCAGAACCGAAGGCTTCTCCCGTCTCCTGCAGCGCAGTCTTTGGGAGTCCTCTCCTTGGGAGGCCTCTAGTCTGCAGCTGTTCTGCCATCTGCATCCATCCGCATCCATCCGGTCTCAAACCAGGAGACCACAAGAGTGAATGGACCCTCTGTGCCAGGTGGCTCCCTGCACTGTCACTCACTTCCTGTGTGGTTTTGAACAAGCCCCTAACTACTCAGTCCCTCGGTTTGCTCCTTTGTAAAATGGGAGCAGAGTAGGACCTCTTAGGATTGCTGCAAGAATTCCCTGAGCTCACATTAGAAAGTGCTTCTGGGGCCAGGATTTAGCTCAGTGGTTCCGCATCTGGCTCACAGGCACAAGGTCCCAAGTATGATCTCTGTCACCACATACCACAGTGCCAGGCGTGGTGCCTCACGCCTGTAATCCCAGCACTCAGGAGGCAGAGGCAGGAGGATTGCTGAGTTTGAGGCTTGCCTGGGCTACATAGTGAGCTCAGAGCCAGTCTGAACTACAAAGCGAGACCCAAGTGCTTCTGACAGCGTCCTCTGGCAGGACCACTTACATCTTGTGCTATTGTCCTGCTACAGAGGAGACAGGCGCGCACCCGGCCACAGGTTCCCTGTCACACCCTCTGTTCTGTCCTCCCTGATAAGAGGAAGCTCCGCTGACTGTGCAGGTGTAAGAACAGATGGCAGAGAGGCTGGAGGCAGGGATGGGCTCACTGTCTCCCTGGAAGCAAAGAAGGTCAGGTTCTCGCCGACAGACAGGTGCGCAGGCGAGATGGGGACTCCCCACCCTCCTGCGCATCACCAAAAGCCCTTCCCAGGTCTTAGTCACAGTCCCGAGGCTGGGACACCACGGTTTATTTTGGCCCACATTTCAGTACCTGGTTGGCGGGGTCCCAAGAAAAAGCAGCACGGCAAGGACCTGGTGGAGGCGGCCTGACCCAGGGAAGGGGTGAGCTGGGAGGGAGAGGTCTCCTTCTGGGTCACAGCCCAGCACTCGCCTCTTCGGGGCAGGTTCCACCTCTCAACAGCACATTGGCTGTTCCCCATGATTCAGTCAACCCCTGAAAGCCCTGCTGTGAGTTCAGGAGGCATTTGGGGGGACATCTTAGACAGAAACCATAACAACCAGAAAGTGGTCCTTTGCCACAGGGGACAGAGACGATCAAGCCCTGGTGGTGCCACCTTAGTGAGTGGCAGCGAGACCACACCCCGTGCTCCATCCTGAGTGCTCCCCGACACCCACAAAGGACTTGCGCAGGCAGGAGTGGTGTCCCCTGGAACTGGGTTCTGGCCTTGACATGACATATGGAAGCTGAGACTGCACGCCCCGCCTGGGCTGGGCAGGGCCAGGGACCTGGGATGGAACACCCCTAGGCTGGGGTGACCCTGGAGGGGAGACAGGGACCAGGGCCTTCAGCCTTGTCCACAGGACCTGCGTCACTGCTCAGGCTAAAGCCTGGTTTTCATTTGATTTTTTTTTCTTTTTAATCTTTAAATTTTTTTTTAAATTTCTTTTTGAGACAGAATCTTGCCACATAGTTCAGGCGGGCCTTCAGCTCACTGTGTAATCCAGGCTGGCCTCAAACTTGATCGTCCTGCCTCAGTTTAAAGCTTGTTTTTTATAGCTCTCCCCGTGAAAATCATTTCTGAGCCCATGGGAAAAGCCGTTCCCTACATTATCTCCTGGGAGGGCAAGGGGACCCTGTGTGTGGAATAGGCCATCCTGTCTCAAAAACACAGAAGCAAGGTGGAGGGTTCTTTTCTCAGAAGGGGAAATGCTGGAAGAATTTATCCTACAGTGATGCACCCGGGGTGTCCAATGGCCACAGGCCAAGGACTTGCTCTCAGAAACAGCTCTTAGCCAGGTTATTGTAAAGGACAGAAATTATTCAGCAAGATAATAAAGTAACAGTTTCTTATAGGATAGATTATATCGTTAAAAATATTCGAATGCTACTTGTAAGGTTTCTAGGGAAACTTCCAAAAACTACCGTGGGCCAACCTGTATGAGTACTAGCACTGACTTGCTACCAGACAGAGCCCCCTTGTGGCCGAGTGGACACACTTCATGGCATTTGTTTGCATCTCCGCAGGACTAAGATGACCGCTTAGACTATAGCACACACGCTGTACAAATCAGTACCGAGATTCCACACAAGAACCGAACTAGAAATTCTGTTTGACATATCTGCTCCTTTCTGGGTGCTTTATAGAGTTAGCATCATATTATAAAGGTACGTACATATGTTTATAGCAGCACAACTTGTAATAACTGTATCTTCAAAAAGGCCTATATGTTCATCAGCACATGAAAGGAGAAGGAAAATGTGGTATTCACACACCAGGGAGCACTACTCTGCCATTAATAAAGGATGAACTTGAGTCATTTGTAGGAAAATGGATCCTCCTTAGTATCATAATGTTAAGTAAAATAAATCAGGCACATGAGTTTAAATGTCACATGGCTTCTCTTCTACGAGACACCCAAAGTATAAATAAATTAAAAAGCAAAATAAAAGATAGGTAGTAGGGCCGGGTGTGGTGGCTCATGCCTGTAATCCCAGCACTCAGGAGGCAGAGACAGGAGGATTGCTGAGTTCCAGGCTTGCATGGGCTACATAGTGAGCTCAGGGCCAGCCTGAACTACAAGGCAAGACCCTGTCTAAAAAAAAAAAAAAAAAATAGGTAGTAGGAAAAAGGGACATGGATCATTTGCAAAAAGGGAGGGGACCAGGACAGCATCACTCCAGAGACCGCCTGTGTATTCACTGTCCCTACCGTGTGTCAGTGTCCTCTCTCCTCTTGAAGGCCACCAATCGCTGGGTCTGGGGTCCACCATCCAGCATGACCTCAGCTGATTACATCTGCAGAGCCTGTCACCAAAAGGCCACTACTGAGGTTGCAAGGTGACCTGAATTTGGGGGGGAAGGGCTCCACTACTCACCCGACTGCAAGCCAACAGGGGGATTCACACAGAAAGAAGAGGAAGTCCATTGGTCTATTCACGAGGTGGCCCTAGAAAACACTGCTACCATGTCTGCCACGGAGCATGAAGCTGTAGAAAGGTGGGGAAATACGTGGTTTCATGACATGACCACTGCTTTAATAAAAACAAAAACTGGAAGCTGGGCCTGATGGTGCACACCTGTAATCCCAGCACTCTAGGAGGCTGAGGCAGGAGGATGGGAAGTTTTTTACCCTACCTGGGTGGTTCACTGGGACTCTAAAAAAATAAAAGAGCCGGTGGTAGCTCTCCAAAGTCTTGGTTAAATCCTCAGAACTGCAGAACAAAAACACAGGGGCAAAGAAAACTGTGAGGCAAAAAGAAGCAGCCATGTTCTACAGAGTAGGAGAACTGTTAAACTTCCTCTGCTGGTACTGGACAGCTGGTGAGGCTCGGGGGGGGGGGGGTGTGAGCCCCAAGACTGGAACAGTCTTTAATAATATCTGCAGCATGTTGTGCAGTAACAGGGTCATGTGGAAGAACAGGTTTTGGCACCAGTGAAACTGGCACGACTTACAAGGTGTTGGCACACAAACCCAGACACACAGCACTTTAGTGGACCAGAGTGGCCAGAGGTGGGGCTCGCAGGCAAAGCTTAACATGTTTGAGTCCCTGGGTTCCATCCTTAGTACAAAAATAGAGTAAGTTATTTAGGAAGCCAGCAGAGGAGGTGGGAGCCTGGCTTTGTGTTTCCTCTACAAGCAACAGATTAGTAACAGATCACTAATTTGATGTTCGTGGAACTTTGTAGGGTGTAAATACGATCGGGGTGGGCACAGCTCGGGTACAGCACTTGTCTACCATGGGCGCCAGACCAAACCAGACTAAACCAGAGAACCCTATAAGATAATGATGGGAATAACACAAATCAAGCCTGAAAAGAAAACTTAATGAAAAACGTCTCTCTCTTCTAAAATAGAAAAGATTTTAGAAGTGTTAAGCAAATTTCATATCTAACATTTCACGAGTCTCCTGTTTCCTTATAGGTATATATTATTAAAAAAATAATAAACTAACAGTTTGCAGGAAGGCCAGGGACCTCATTCCTACCAGGTGACTTCCGTGAGCTGCAGTAAAACATTAGCAAATCTGTGTCGGTTCCGCCAGTGTGAAAGCGCTCAGGGCTCACTGAGTGGAGTCGTCGCTTCACCGTCACCCTCCGGGGACGGAGGACGAGAGGTCTACTTTGCCGCTGCGTCCTGTCCAGGCCCCTGACATCCCACACGGAGCCGGGCGGACACCCAAGAGCAGCAGCGGGCGGCTCCTCCGCGGGGTGGCGGAGCTTCTGGCCGGCGTGGCCCGTAGGGGGCGTCACGGAGCCCACAGCCTGCCAGGGTCCAGTCTGCGCGGTCTGGGAGGCGGCGGTGGGCGGGGATGACGCCGTGCGCATGCGCGGGGCCTCCGGCGCTGGCACCGCCTCTTCCCGCGGCGCAGGGACTTGGGCGAGCCGGCCCGGCCTGGTGTTTCCCCCAGGTTTAGATGCACTCTTAGAAAGCGGCTCCGTGGCGGGCCTCCCTTCTTTCCTGGCCGTTTCCTTGGTTACCAGAAGCTTTAGCTCTAGTTTGGAAAACTAGCTCCAAGGCAGGCGCCCTCCTTTCGTTCTCCGGGTTTCTCCTTAGCTACCTCTCAGGCAGCAGCACAGCACCTTGCAGTGAAAGGGAAGAAGCGTCGAAATGCGTGGGAAAGCCCCAGGCGGCATGCACACGAGGGTGCTGGGGCCACAAGTTCGGGGAGCAGAAACACAGGCTCCCTCTGGCGGATCTGAGTGGTAAGTCTCACCGGGCTCCCAGGCCTCAACCCCGGCGTCCCCAGCGCTGCCAGCCTCTGGAGGCTGGGGGAGAATGGCTCTTGCCACCTGCATCCATGGACTTCTCCCGTCCCCAGAGCCAACAAATTCACCCTTTGCTAACTATTCTCCATATTTACTGCTCTCCCACTGTCTCCCCTACCTCCCTCTCCCTTTCAGGATGGAAGGCATGAGCTTCAGCCCCATTCTTTAAAACTTTTTGAGACAAGGTCTTATTAAGTCGCTAAGTTGTTCAGACTGGGCTTGAATTTTCAGTCTTCTGGCCTCAGCCTCGATGAGTACTGGGATTGTGAGCGTGCACCACTGTGCCTCAGTTTCCTCTCCCGGCTGAAGCCTGGAAGATTCTGGCTTTAAGGATCCCCGGGAGTGTTCTGGACCCCTGACAGTTCAGGGCAACGTCCACACCTCAGAACCTTTAGCCGTAATCGTGTCTGCAGGACCCTCTGCTGGACACAGAGGCAACATACTTCCCGGGATTAGGATAAGGGCAACCACGGTGGGAGACATTATTCTAGGGACCACAGTCGCACCTGTCGGACGAAACATACAGATGAACTGGGTAGTTGAGCGGTCATGGGCGGCTGACCTTTCACTGTGTGCGGCGTTTCCGTGCAGGTTCTTGCCCTGTCCCGTGAGGAATGGACTCTGAGCGAGCAGCAGGGGAGTCCAGGCTGGCGCAGTGTGGGAAATGCAGAGAGAGTAGAAGGGAAACCTTAGGTGGGGGCGCCGTGCTTGAGTGTCCTGGGGGTAAGAGGCGTGCTTCAGACTGACAGGGCTATGCTGGCTTCTAAAAATAATTGCCACTGATTGGTGGCCTGGGCTTTGGCTGAAGGGGGTGACCCTCACTGCAGGGGCCGCTCGGTCTAGGCCAGGCTGCAAGGGGAAAATCCTGGATGGGAAGGGCGCGGGGCCCATTTAATACTACAGCCAGCAGTTTACTCCAGGTCAGCCTGGCGCCGGGCGGGGCTCTCCCGGCTGGTTCTGTTCGTGTCCCTGCAGAGCTCCTTCAAACAACAGCACCCCAGGAAGGGGCCTCTGGGTCATTTCCAGCATCAGCAGCCGCTCCCTATACTGTGTGTGGCTACTGACCTGACAATACTTTTAAAAGTGCCTAAGTGTCTTGGAAATGCAAACCCATGGTATTATTTTCTTTCCTTCCTCCCTCCCTTCCTTTCTATTTTTAGTTTTTTTGAGTTGGGGGTCTCATCACTTTGTGGCTCAGGCTGGCCCTGAACTCACTATGTGGCCCAGGCTAGCCTTGAACTTTGGCAGTGCTCCTGCCTCTACCTCCCAAGTGCTGAGATTACAGGGTGAGTCACCACGCCCGGCATTGTGATATGTGGTGCCAGGGATCGAACTTGGGACCTTGCGCGTGCCAGGCAGATGCTGAAACCACTGAGCTAAATCCCCAGCTCCTCCTTTACTTTCTTTTTAATCTAGGGTCTGAAATTCCTCAAGTTGAACAGTACACTGACCACACCATTTTGGTTTATCACATCTTAACTGAAATTAGATTTATTCTATGAAACACCCTCTTTGAAAAATCATTTTTTTAACTAGTATAACTTCTAAAACAAATAATAATAATAATAATCAGACAACACAAACATATTACCAGGGAGGTTAATAAAAAGGCCAGATACTGATGCTTTAAGCTTAGGGCCAGTCTCTAAACTCTCCCTTCCAAAACATCTGAACAGACACTGGCATCAGCCAAAGGAAGTTGACATCATCCCTCTCTTGCTATTCCATTTGTCACATGGCAAAGAGCAAAACACTTGCTCCATGTAGCATCTTAATTTTTTTTTTTTCGGTACCAGGGATCAAAATTTGGGGCCTTGTGCTTCCAAGGAAGGCACAGTACCACTTGAGCTAAATCCCAGCCCTTAGTGTCTTAGTTTTTAAGTTAAGATCAAAACGTTGGAAGTGAAATGAACATAGTAGAATAAATTGTATAGAATAAAATAACGAGCATATTTTAGCAAAATACAAGACATGCAGAAGTTTCTGGACAAGCCATACAAAATGATGACAAGGTTTTGTTTGTTTTGGAATGGGGCGGGGAATGTGCAGGTGACAGCAGTCACAGCGTTACTAGGGAGGCCTGTGACGTCTGCTCGAAGTTCCCATGTGGCTTGGGCAGTCGCTCTCAGCATCTAAGCATCCGCAGAAAGCCAGACTTGGCTGGACAGTCCCTCGGAAGGAAGGGACGGGCCAGCCCCTTCCAACCAGCACAATTAGACTGCCCCCAGGGGCAGAGGCATCCCCAAAATTAACATACCTCTACCTTCACCATTAAAGGGAAAAGGGAAATCAGATAAAATAAAAGGGTACCCACCCCTGCGCTGGACCCTGACAATGACCACCACTCCCGGGCTTTCCACTAACAGCACGACAGGCAAGGGGACAGCCGGAGGGACGCCGCTCTCGGTCCAGCATTTCACAGCGGCCCGCAGGTACTCCCATTTGCTGCAGGACGAGGCAGCGCGTCCAGGCTCTGCTTCCCTAGCGCTCCTGGCTGTGCCCGCTGAACACAGAGGAGGACGAAGTCTCGGCGGAACCCGGAAGTGATGCAGCAGTGCTGCCGGAGCAGAGATCTGTGTCTGCGCTACAGAGTGCCTGGGGCCCAGTGTCCTGGGTCTCCTCCGCTCCCTCCTGTCCTTTGCTGGGGGCCCTGGATTAAGAGCACTGGACCCAGCCACAGGCCTGGCAGAACCATGCTGTCTGCAGCTCTGGAGAACGTATCTTTCAATGCATCTAACATCACCTCCCAACCTGTCTACCTTAGGATGGAAACATTTGTCATGAAAGGCAGCTCAGGTACTGCTTTTGGGTACTCTTCTGGAAAGAATTAAAAAGTCTGTATGTCAACTAGAAATTACAGGTGCACGCCTATAATCCCAGTACTTGGGAGGCTGAAGCAGGAGGATCACTGTGAGTCTGAGGCCAGTTTAGGCCACATAGTGGAGACCCTGTCTCAGTACTTTCCCCAAAAAAGTCCATATGTCACCAGCAATCTTGGCTCACTCTCAGGAGGAAATCTAATGTGAGGTAATTTTTTTCCCCATTATCAGGGATCAAACTCAGGATTTTGTGCTTGTGAGGCAGGCATGTGCCACTGAGGTAAATCGTCAGTCTAAAGATAGGATAATTTTAAATGGAGACTAAAGTGAAAAGACAGGGAAGCTGGCTACTGGGTGATAGGCAGCTCCTCCACAGAGAGCCCTCTTGGGTCTCAAAGCCAGTCATTATCCGTGGGTTTTGCCTGGAAGGTCTCTGGGCAGGGTGGAGATTACGTTTCAGGTGCCCATGGAATGCAAAGTGTATAAAAGACAAGACGGATCCATTCCCTTGAACACACTCAACTTACCTTTAATTTCACATGCAACATGTTCAGTCCCTCGATGAATACACATTGCTGGTCATATTCACAGGGTGCCAGATTCACTACAGCGTGGAAGAAGACCTGTTTATTAGCCAGGGTCATGACTGATGATTTTTTAATTAAAAACACACCTTAAAAATCTCTGCCTCGGGCCGGAGATTTAGCTCAGTGGTTCTGGTGCCTGCCTCACAAGCCCAAGGTCCTGGGTTCGATCCTGGTAACCACATAGAATGCTGGACGTGGTGACTCACGCCCACCACCAATCAATACCACATACCACAGTGCCAGGTGTGGTGGCTCACACCTGTCATCCCAGCACTCGGGAGGCAGAGACAGGAGGATTGCTGAGTGCAGCTTGCCTGGGCTACATAGTGAGCTGAGGGCCAGCCTGAACTACAAAGCGAGACCCTGTCTCAAAAAAAAAAAATTGTTGCTGTATTAAGCACAGAGAATTGGGTTTTGGTTTTGTATTGTTGCACTAAAGTTTTAGAAAATCTCTTTAGAATAGAATTTAAATTGCATACCTACAAATAATTTCTAAATTGTACACAAACAAAATTATCATACATATATACAAATTATTTCTCTTTGCAACATGCTCAGATCCAATATAATTTTTTTTTAGACAGGATCTAAGATATGTGAGTCCCTGCTGAATGTCCTTCTATAATGAAGGTTCTAAACCATTCAAATATGAAGACGATATCTAGGTGCTGAAAACACCTGTTGTAGTGTATTAGGTGCTGCAGTGTGGCACTGGGTTGGAGGCCTGTGAAGGCCACATGCCTGACGTGTTTCTGCGGGACGAGCCCAGCGCTGCCTGCAGGCCAGAGACGCAGCCCGGAAGACCCGTGCTTGCCTGGTGGCCCGGTCGCCATTACCACTGG
>PVIC010049377.1:0-13179 GCA_004025085.1 Thryonomys swinderianus | reverse complement strand
TAGCTCATCATTTTCTTAATCCATGCTTTTAAGTGTGTCGCAAAATAATATTTGTTATTAGTGTCTTTAGCTGAAACATAATGAAAGGTTAATTCTTAGGAGTGAAATAAATGTAGAGGAATGAAACATTTGAACTTCTGTACTTTTAACATTCAGATTTTTATAAATCATTGATTTGTTAGTGAAAATATTAAAGAAGCAAGCAGGCTGTTAAAAAATGAGATCTTTAGAAACTTAATATCTTTTCTTTAATATCCATATCTTTTCTTTATCCAGATGTATTAATTTTGAAGCTTAGTTGACTTTTTGACTTTCAAAATGCTTGGTTACAATATTAATATGATGTTGTATTTTGGCTATTCTGGTTTATTTCAAAAATCTTGATTGTAGGGTAATGTGAAAAACCATGATTTAAAAGGTGAAAAGAAAAACATTTTAATATTAGACTTACAGGAAAGTTTAAAAAAACTATTTTGTTTCTCATCATTCAAAAGAATGAGACAAATACATAAAAGAATGTTCTTTCTTTTGTAGTATTGAGGCTAACAGTCGAATTATGGAGTTGGATCCTAATGATGGATCATTAAAAGTACATTATTCGGATCGCTTGGTGGTTCTTCTAAGAGAAGTTCGTCAGCTTTCAGCCCTTGGCTTTGTTATTCCTGCCAAAATACAACAAGTTGCAAATATTGCAAAGAAATTCTGCAAGCAAGCGATTATTCTTAAACAAGTATGAAATTATATTTTTAAAATATACTTATTCAGAATTTGTTACATTGAACTAGAATATGTTAAGAATACTTTTGATTGTTTTTAGGCTGATAGAATAGCATTGTTAACTTATGAAATTATGGTTTGTTAAGTGTTACCTAAAATTTGCTTTGTAAACTATATAGAAGTTTATTAATTTGAAATATTCTTGGCTACTTTCTAAAATCATTTGGGAAAATAGAACTTTATTTTTTTCTCTTTCATGGTACTTACTAAAGTTTTAAAGGATTTTATTTTATTTTTTTAAAGAACTTTGTGATTGATGAATCATCTACCTGGCTTTTACAGACATTTTTAGATAATGTCTAAGCTAGTGGATTGGTCTTTGTTTCTAGTGCTGTCCTGGGTCTGCTTATTTGCATGGTGTCATAAATGTCATTTCTCTGCTTGAAATCAGCTCTTGCACCTCATCGTCTATCTTCTTAACATGGGGTGCAAATCCTTCCTTAATTGTGTTCTAACTTTACCTGTCTGACTGTCATTGCCTGTACTTTCCACTCATATTGAATCTTACATGTATTAGCTTTGTGCCCCTATAACACATACCTGAGATACTTAACTTACATAGAGAAAGTTCCACAGTTTTGAAGTTTCAGTCTGTGGTTGATTGTCTCCCTTGTGTTAGGCCATGTGGCAAGGCAACATATCATGATTGGACCATGTAGTGATGTGTAACCACTCATCTCATGGCTGGGAAGCAAAAAAAAAAAAAAAATTGGGGTTGAATGGTCCAGAATTCTCTTCATTGCATACCTCTAATGACCTGAAGACCTCTCACCAGGTTCCCTGCTTCTTAAAGCTTCTACATTTTCAAGTAGTTCCTTTTTAGAGGTCAAGCTTTCTTTTCTTTTCTTTTCTTTTTTTTTTTTTTGGAGACAGGTTCTCGCTTTGTAGTTCAGGCTGACCCTGAGCTCACTATGTAGCCCAGGCAAGCCTTGAACTCAGCGATCCTCCTGTCTCTGACTCTCGAGTGCTGGTATTACAGGCGTGAGCCACCACACCCAGCAAGAGGTCAAGTTTTTAACACATATGTTGTTGGGAGACATTTAAGTCTAAATTAGAACCCTACACTTTGTTAATATGTCTCTATGCAGTAATACTTCTCTTATTAGAAAACTCAGTGTCATTATTTAATTCCCAAGCCAAAGTCACTCTCTGTTGAGAGTTCCTTTAGTTGATTGTTACATATTCTGTTTGCAGTGCAGAAGTGTTTAGAAAGGTTATTGTATTGTATTCTTTTTTCAGTACCAAGAATTGAACCTAGGACCTCATAGAACCCTTAGGAAGGGGTTCTATCACTGAGCAACATCCAGTCCTGGATTTTTTTCAACTTTTCTTTCACTTGATTATTAGACATGGGAAGGCAGTATATTTGGCTTTTCATCCTTTCATTCAACAAAAATTCATTGAGGACCTGCTTTGCCTAGATACTGTGTACTAAGGATATAAAAATGAAAACATAGTTGTTGAACTTGGGTATAAGACTTCTTATCTTTGTACTTTTGATCATTTGGACCAATTTTCTCCACTGAGGGAATGTCCTCTGCAATACATAATGTTTAGCAGTACATCTGGGCTGTACTTAATATATTCTAGTAGCCTCTACCCAGTACTGATCATGAAAAACATCTGTAGAAAAAAACATTGCAAAATGTCCCATACAGTATAAATCAGCTACAGTTGAGAATCACTGGTCTAGTGGGAAAGAATAAACTTTGTATTTAACACTCATTAAATACTAGGCTTTGTGGTAAAGGTTTAATTATGTTAGTATATTTCTTCCTTATTTGCTATTTTACTTTCCATAGTTTAATTTATCTATGTTCAAGTGAAGTTTGAAAATTTTAAATGGGAAATTCTAGAAATAATTTACAATTTTAAAATTTTATGAATTTACAATTTTAAAATTTTGTGAATTTATAATTTTAATAATGTTAATAATTAAATAATTTAATTTTAATTTTAATAATTTACAATTTTAAACTTTTGTGAATAGTGTGGTGGAAACTTATACTGCTGCTCACTTCCTCCCGTGTGGGGTGTACCTTATCCCTTTATGCTGTGCAGCTTTGCTGTGAATGCGAGCAGCCCGTAACAACCATCTTCATAATCAGATCTGATCACTATCATAGTATCCCACTGCTTGTGCTCAATCACTTTTATATTACTTAATAATGGCTCCAAAGCACAAGAATACTGATTTTGTTAATTCAGATATGCCAGAGTAGCTATAAAGTGGTTCCTTTAAAATAAGAGGGTAAATTTCCAACTTAACAAGGAAAGAAGGCAATTGTTTGCTGAGACTGATATTTATATATATATATATGTATATATATATGTATATATATATATATATATGTACGTGTTAAGCAAGAGTCTTCTATTTGGAATTTGTGACGAAGGAAAAAATAAATTTGCATTACTTTTTTTGTCATGTGTCACACTGCTGAAATAACAGCTATAATATATGGCAAGTGTTTAGTTAAGATAGAAAAGGCATTATATTTGTGGTTGAGCAGTGTGTTCAGCTTCATATGTCCATTAGGGTCTTATATCCTCTATGGATAAAAGACGAACTACTGTATTTCAATGAATCCTCCATTTTACCACTGATCTAATTGCAAATCACGTGTGTTTTTCCACATAGTAAGATATGAAGTTAGGATTTGATGACAAGTCTCTTGTACTCCAAAGGCCATATTTATTGAATTATAGTCTTTATGCAGGTATGTGAATAAGCAGATAAAATATTTAATGCATTTTAATTGTTATGTTATATTCAAAGTCCTGTGAAAGCATAGACATTGGAATTTTTACTTCTTTTCCTGGGCAGGCATAGAAATAGAATCACATAATTCATTTCAGAGAATCAATGTTTGAGAAACCTGTGGAATAGTGTGCATATATTTTTTCTGGTGGATAAAGGAGTGTCTAATTATTTTAAACAGAGAGCTTTGCTCACTTTTTAAAAAAATTTGAATCTTTATTGGTTCATTATATATACACATCATGATCACACACAATATCGAGAATTTATATCACTGTATGACACAATTCTCATTTTTTCCCATTCCCCCACCCACATCACAACCCCCACCTCTTTATACATGAGTTTTATTTCCCTTTTTTAAAATTACCACCATATTTTTTCTTCCCCTTGTTACCCTGTACACCCCATTTCCCTTTGAATATTTTCTATTTCACAATATCTATCATATATTCCAGAGCTCATTTACATCTTCAGTTTCTCATACCAGAGAAAAGATATGATATTTACACATCTATGACCTATTTGTTTCACTTATGAGCATGTCCTGAAGGTATGTCCATTTGAATATAAATGACCGAAAGTTATCATTCTTTTTGGCTGAGAAATACTCCATTTTATTAAAAAAAAACATCTTTATCCAGTCTCCAATTGATAGGAATTTGGGTTGTTTCCAAGATTTAGCTATCATGAACTGAGGTGAAAGACCTCTACTCTGAAAACTACAACATTCTGAGAAAGGAGATTGAAAAGGAGATCAGAAAATGGAAAGACATCCCTTTTTCCTGAATAGGGAGAACTAATATTGTCAAAATGGCTATACTCCCACAACTATTGTATAGATTCAATGAAATACCGATTGAAATCCCAACAGTATATTTCACAGATCTGGAGAAAATAATTCAAAAATTCAACTGCAACCACAAGAGACCTAGAATGGCAAAAGCAATTCTAGGCAACAAGGACATGGTAGAGGGTATCACAATTCCCAATTTGAAACTATACTACAAAGTCACTGTGATAAAAACCCTATGGTACTGGCAAACAGACCCGAGGACCAATAGAATAGATTAGAAGATCCAGAATCAACTTCAGGTACACTATGCCACCTCATTTTTGACAAAGAGCCAAATATCCTAAATGCAGGAAAGACAGCCTCTTTAATAAATAGTGCTGGCAAAACTGGGCTTTAACTTGCCAAAGACTAAAGCTAGATCCATGTCTTTCACTGTGTTCTAAATTAAAATTGAAATGGATTAGAGTCCTAAATATTAAAACAGAAACACCAAACCTTTTGCAGGACAGGTTAGGTAGAACTCTTGGAAACATCGGCTTAGGGAAAGACTTTATGGACAAAATCACTTTTGTAACTATAATTAGTCTACCACCATAATTGGTGATCAACAATTGAAGGAGTGATCAGATAGTTTTTATACTTTGTCCTGGAAGAGCAACTGGGAAAATGTATTATGTACATGGCTTTATTTATGAGCACATATATAGCAAGAGTAGAGAGTATGAAGTAGAATGTTGGAGAGAGAGCAGAATGGCCAGATTGGTAATAGTATGTTTTCTGTTGCTTCTAGTTTTCCTGATTGTGCTTTTTCTGGGCATACTATTTTTGATTTGTTTCATTTTTTTGGCACTGAATATCGAACCCAGGGTCTTGTGCATGCTCTACAACTGAGCTGTATCCCCAGCCTGTACCTACTTTTGTGGTACTGAACAAGTAGGGTAGGTATTCTCTACCATGTAAAGTGTACTTCCATGAATATTAATTGAACAAAGAGTCGGTACAGTTATTTATTTTTAAATAACTGCTATTTGCCAAGAATTTTTTGAGGTGCTGGTGTTACAAAAATTAAAAAAAAGAACAACATCTCGTTAAACTGCTCAGCTTCCTCCCAGGCTATCCACTTTATCTTTTTTTTTTCTTTTTTTGAGACAAGGTTTTGCTTTGTAGTTCAGGGTGGCCCTGAACTCACTATATAGGCTGGGCAAGCCTCTAACTCAACAATCCTGCCTCTGCCTCCTGAGTGCTGGGATTATGGGTGTGAGCCATCACGCCCAGCATTGTGGTATGAGGTACTGATTGCTGGTAGGCGTGACTCACCACACCCAGTATTGTTGTATGTGGTTCCTGGGGACTGAACCTGGAGCCTTGAGTTTGCTAGGCAGCCGCTGGAACCACTAAGCAAAATCTGCGGCCTCCTCTACTTTATCTTTTTACATGATCTCTTTTTTGTTTTTTCTTTATCCTTCATGTCAAAAAACATTGTATGGACAGTGTCCTTTGTCCACAACTCTAACCTGTATTTCTACATACTGATTCTTAATTTGGTAAACATCTATTGACTGTATCTTATCTGCTTGGTACATTTTAGAGCTGTCATTCCAGTAAGAGGGACAGTAAACACATAGATATATAATAGAGGATTAGGTGCTGATAAGTACCTTGAAGAAAAATAAAACATGGTATAGAGATTTTAACAAAAAACACCATTTTATAGAGTGGTCCCAGTGGGCCTTGAGGAAGAGGTAATATTTGAGAACAGAAATGATGTAAGGTGGGCAAAAGAACCATGCAAATACCTAGGGTAAGATTACTCTGGCTACAAGCAATAATAGTGCATATTTCCTGAGGGAAGTTTCACTGAGTAGGTAGAATAAGGAGGTCAGTTTGGTTACAGAGCAATGAGGGGAGAGGTTTGTGGTGGGAGTAAGATGCACTTTATGTAGAGTCTTATGTGCTGGGTACAAGGCATGGGTTTTGGATTTAGATTTCAGTTATATTGAGAAACCATTGGAAGTCTCTTAATGAGAGTTTTGGTATTTTAGATTTTATTCTTGTGTATTGGGAAGTCATGTGTTTTGAGTAAGAAAGAGATGTGGCATATATATGTAGATGAATGTATGAAATATATATATACACACATATGAATTCATGTATTTGTGAATGTATGAAATATCACTCTTTTTTTTGTACTGGGGATTGAGCTCAGGACCTAGTATTTGCCAGGCAGGCATGGTGCCACAGAGCTAAATCCTTGGCCTTCATTCTGGTTTCTTAAAAGAGACTGTGGTTGGGCCGGAGGATTAGCTCAGTGGTTCCGGAGCCTGCCTGGCAAGCGCAAGGTCCTGAGTTCAATCCCGGTAACCACATACAATGCTGGGCATGGAGACTCACGCCCACCAGCAGTCAACACCACATACCACAGTGCCGGGTGTGGTGGCTCACGCCTGTCATCCCAGCATTTGGGAGGCAGAGACAGGAGGATTGCTGAGTTCGAAGTTTGCCTGGGCTACATAGTGAGCTCAGAACCAGCCCGAACTACAAAAGCGAGACCCTGTCTCAAAAAAAAAAAAAAAAAAAAAAGAGAGAGACTATGGAAGCAGGGACTCTGATTAGCCAGGCATGTCACTTTTCTTGCCAAGAGGTGAAGTTGTATGGATTTGGATAGGATTAATGAGAGGTGTAAAGTGGTTGAATTCAAGATATATTTGAAAATATAGATAATATATAGTTTAAAAGTATAAGTAATAGGTTTTGCTGATGTGAAATGTGAGAGAAGAGTTAAAGACAAATAATTTTTGGTGTAGGAAATGGCTAAATCATTCTGGTATATGCAGAAAAAGGAAGGAACAGATTTTTTTTTTTTTTTTTTTTAGACAGGGTCTCGCTTTGTAGTTCATGCTGGCCCTGAGCTCACTATGTAGCCCAGGCAAGCCTCGAACTCAGCAATCCTCCTGCCTCTGCCTCCAGAGTGCTGGGATTACAGGCATGAACCACCACGTCCAGCACTGTGTTATGTGGTATTGATTGCTGGTGGGTGTGAGTCACCACACCCAGCATTATATGTATGTGGTTATGGGGATTGAACTCAGGACCTTGTGCTTGTGAGGCAGGCGCTGGAACCACTGAGCTAAATCTCTGGCCCAAGGAACAGATTTTGAGAGATATAGGAGCTAACATGCTTTTGGTAGGACTTAGCATACTTTTTTGTGTTTCTTCATATGAGGTTATGAATTTGTTTCTAGGGATTAGATTTTATTATCTTTGTCTAGTGAACCTTTGGATGTGACTTGGCAAGTTGTAGGAACTCAGAATATGTATGTTATTATATTCAATAATTCTTGAATAAATCCTGCATTTGAGATGGAACACTATTTTCTTTTTTAACCTTAGAATTAAAAACAGTTAACTACCTTTCAAACAATTAAAACTAAAGAAAAATTAAAACTTAAAAATGGAATGTGTTATTTATTAGCAATTATTGCTAACTGGACTTTTACCTTTTAGGTGGCACATTTTTACAATTCTATTGATCAACAAATGATTCAGAGCCAGAGGCCAATGATGTTACAGTCTGCTTTAGCATTTGAACAGATAATTAAGGTAAATGGACTTTTCATATGTTGTAATTAGATTTTACATGTGAAATAATTTTTGAAAAATACTGTATTTGTATAAATATTTATATGTTTATTAGTGCCCATTAAGTTTACAAAATATTGGGTCACTATGTGATATTTTCATACATGCATGTAGTATATTTTTACCACAGTCATCTCCCATTACCCTCTCTTATATACCTTCTTTTTTTTTTTTTTTTCTGAGACAGGGTCTTACTTTGTAGTTCAGGCTGGCCCTGAACTCAGTATGTAGCCCAAGTTAGCCTCTGCCTCCTGCCTCAGCCTCCAAAGTGCTGGGATTACAGTCATGAGCCATCATGCCTGGCATTGTGCCATGTGGTACCGGAGATCAAACTCAGGACCTTGTGCTTGTCAGATAGACACTGGAACCACTAAGCTAAATCCCTGGTCATCCACGCATATTTAAAAAAATGGATTTATGAATAAATTTGAGTCTCTGGTCTTCAAAATCCTATAATACGGCGAGTGCCTGAAGAGTTAAGATCCTTAGCATTCAATCAAGTCCCATCTTAGTTTCTTATCTACTGTTGTAACTCACTTAATATTTACAAATGTAATTATTTTATTCTTATGAGATGAATTCACAAAATAAGGTTTAACTTCAGAAATGTTTAGAGATTTAAGGGACTCATGAGAAAGAAGATAGTTTTGTGTTTGTCACTGCCCATCTGCTAAGACACAGTACCAGACACCTGCAACTTCAAGGCTGGCTCCAAGACAGAAATAGGATGGCAGAGGGGCATGGAGGAGGAAAAGGTGCTCAACCTATGCTGGCCAGAAAGCAGAAGAAAGGGAGGAACCGGAGACAGGAATAAACTCTTCCAGGGTTCCCCAAAAGGCCCCACTGCCCAAAAGCACATTCAACTGCTAACTCATCCATGGATTTAGTAATCCTCTGATAAGTGTGGCAGCCCCATGATTCAAATCATGTCCCACATATGTGATAGTTTCAGGGACAATTAGATTTAAACCATAGCAAGGTTATTATATGTAGATGTTAAGAAGGTACCTTTCTCCCTCTTTCCTTTCCCTCTCCCTCCTTTCTCTATCCCCTTTCCTTCCCTGCCCCCTTCTTCCCTCCTTCCCTCCTTCCCCTATATATATGTATATGTATTTTTATTTCATTTCTCTCTGAAGGTTATTTTCACGAGATACAAAATTCATGTTTGACAGTTCTTTTCTTTTAGCACTTTGAAAATGTTTTTTACTTCTGCTGATCTTCATGGTTTCATTTGAGAAAACATTTGAATTTGTGTTTTTTCCAAATATGCATTGCTTCTTTTTGGCTACTTTCAATATTTTACATTTTTTATCTTTTGTTTTCAGAGTTTAATTATTAAGTGGCCTGACATGGGATTAAGTGTGTCCTTTTTTTTTAAGGATTTTAAGTTTTTAAGTACATTTTATTAACAATGGATCCCTTTGATAAGACTATGCTTCAGGAGGCTTTTAATGCCTTTGACATAAACTGTACACATTGTACAAAAAAAAAAAGTGAGCAAAACCATTTTGGGATAAATCTTATTTAAATTATACACAACTCAATGAAATATTCTTTTTTTTTTTTTTTTGAGACAGGGTCTCACTTTGTAGTTGAGGCTGGCCCTGAACTCACTATGTAGCCCAGGCAAACCTTGAACTCAGCAATCCTCCTGTCTCTACCTCCCGAGTGCTGTGATTACAGGCGTGAGCCACCATGTCTGGCTCAATGAAATATTCTTACAGAAAATATATAAATACTTTTTCTTTCTATGTTACAGTTATATAATATAAATCCAGTTTCAATGTGTTCAGTGACTTACAAACACCAGAACTTCCAAATATGTAGCAGTGTATTACTAAATTAAAAAAAGAAGAAAATCATGTGGTTAGAAGCATTGTCTGAGATTCTTTTCACAACCCCTTACCACTCTCCAAAACTAATTTACATCAGTTGTTTTACAATGCATCTTTAAGGTTTCTGATAGGCCAGTAATGGAAAATTTTTCAACATTCATCTACATAATGTTTTTCACTAACCTCTCACTCTAAGACTGTGCATTTTATGCTAAATCAAGCTAGTTAAGTGATAAAAGTATAAGATATGCTTATTTTTGGCATAAATTATATTTTTCAAATTATTGTAAAAAGCACATCAAACAAAATGTGCAATTTTTGCATGCTGTGGCATAGTTACCACCTACATTACAAAAATACTCCAAAGGGAGAATATTCCACATTCTGTTAAGTCTTATATATAATCCTTGTATGAATGAGAAAGACCCTGGGAGCCTCGAACAAAAAGGGAAAGTGGGTGTGCAGGGTGGAGGGATGGAGGAATGTTCTAGAATTCATAAATGACATTTTGGAAAATCTGAAATGTTCATTCATTCCAAACAGTCCTCAATAAAGCACAGATCATTAAGCAATAAAAACTAAATTGTCTGTCATTCAAATTATAACTTCAGTTATTTTTGTATGATAAGAGTGAGGTGCTAATCTTGTGTGAGAACTTTTGAACTACTTTGGGAAATGTTCTTGGAGGTAAAAGACCCCCTCCCCTTAGTCCTTCACTTCCAGCTTTGTCTCAAATTCACAGTCTCTTAAAACACAGGAAATAAGTGTATCCTTTTTGAGGTTCACTTACTCAGTCTTAACTTTGTAAGTTTATGTCATTTACCACCAAATTTAGAATATTTTTCCATTATTGTTTCTTTAAGTGCTTACTTAAATTGCTTTTCCTCTTTCCAACTTTTAGGATGTTAGTAGCTTGTATTTTAGCTCTTTTTTATTTTTAGAGATCCTAGAGATTTTGTTCTTTTTTGTTATTGTCATTGTTCTTGTTTACTCTCCATTTTTCATACTGGGCAAATTTATTGAGTTGTCCGTATATTTACTGGTTCTGTTTTCTAATTTACCCACTCTACTGTTGACTCCTAGATCTACTATTGACTCCATCTTGGAAGTAGAAAATTTCTGTTATTAATTTTTTAAGTTCTATATATTTATTTTTTCTAAAACTTCCTTTTTCTTCAGTTCCCCAAGAAATTATAATTGCTCATTAAGGCACTTTTATGATGGCTGCTTTAAAAATTTTTGTTAGATAATTCCAACATTAGACTTGGTTTGGCACTTGTCTAATACATTTTCAAATTCAAATTGTGCCTTTCCTTGTTTTTGGTATCATGAATGACTTTCAAATACATCCTTGTCATTTTAGGCAATGTAGTATGATACTTTGGATGATATTTAATACTCATCTTTTAGAAAATAGTCATTCTGCTGAGGTATAGCATGTTGGTTGGGTAGATGTGTATGTTCAGGTTTCTGTTGGACATTCTGTGGAATGTGGAGCACCAGTTTGCATTGCTTTGTTGCAGATGAGAGGAGTTTAGTGATCTTTGTTTGTTTATTTGTTTACTACTGATACCTTTCTAGGAAAAAGATACATCAACTTGTGTTTCACTACCTTCAAAAGGGGCACAAGCTAAGCTCAGAGGAGGGCTTCACTAATTCTATGGAGAGTTGAACAGAGGATTGAATTGCTCTGCTGTGTTGCTGTGAAGGACAGATAGCAGCCTGTCTTTCTGTTCAGCCCTACCTGCAGTACTTTGGTAGGGAAATAGAAGTACAGCGTGCTTTTGAAAGATGGAAGATCAGCTTTCCACTTGGTCTCTCTGAAAATATATAGAGAGGCAGTTTTTCCATTGGTGTTTGGCTAGCTTATGGTGGGATTGCTAAGAAGATTTTTCTTTTTTAGGCTGCTGTTTCCTACACCTTTGGCTGAGGGATAAGGCTTTTTTCCTAAAAAAAAATTGAATTTTTATTGGTACATTTTATATACAGCTCATGATCACACTCAACATTGGGAAATTTGTACCAGTATATGACACAAGTTAATTCTCACTTTTACCCATATTCCTACTCACCCTAAAACCCCCACCCCCTAGATACATATGCTTTCTTTTTCTTTTTATAAAGTGATATTTATTCTTTCCCCTCAATACTTTCTCCAACCCCTTTCCCTTTGAATATTTCCAATTTCAAAAAATCTATCATACGTTCTATCATTTACATCTAAAGGTTATCATACCAAGAAAAGATACGGTATTTACATATCTGTGACCTATTTATTTCACTTATTAGTGTTTTCTCAAGGTGTATCCATTTGATTGTAATGACTCAAACTTATTCTTTATGGCAGAATAATACTTCATTTTATAAAAAAAAAAAACCACATCTTCTTTATCCAGTCTCTTTCTGATGGGCATTTAGGTTGTTTCCAAGATTGAGATATCACAAACTGAGCTGCTGTGAACATGGGTGCACATTATGTCTTTACTATATGATTCTTTTAATTCTTTGGAGTATATTGCTAGCAAAGGAATAAATATCAGGGTTAAATGGGACTTGTGACCCCAGTTTTTTGAGAAATCTCCACACTAGTCTCCATACTGGTTGAACCAGTCTACATTCCCACCAACAGTGGAGGAGAACTCCTTCCTCTCTGCAACCTTGCCAGCATTTATTGCTGGTTAGTTTTGCAATAGAAGTCATTCTTTGCAGAGGGAGATGAAATCTCAGTGTTGTTTTTATCTGCATCTCTCGAATGACCAGTGATTAGCATTTCTTCATATGCTTCTTGGCTGCTTTTATTTTTTCCTGTGAGAAGTGTCTGTTCATTTCAGATGCCCATTTTTGAATTTTAGGGCATTTTTGATCTGTACCTCTCAATAGTTCTATACTAGAGGCTTCTCCAGTGTCCAGTCCTGGATATATGCTAAGCAATAAGGAACTCTAGCTATGTTGTCCCTTGATTATATCTTTTCACTTAAAGTTTTAGACTTCCTATGCTTGTTTGTTGAGTTTTTCCAAGGAATATTTATAATAAGAGGGAGGAACTAGAAGAAATAGAGCCACTCAGATCTGAACAGACTTAGAATTACAAAATGGAAAATTATTATATGCTTTCCTTTAATGTAGGTGTTAGGGAGAATTGAACTTATAATTGAATTCTGGAAAAAAAAGATGTGTGTCTAAATACTACATGTCTTTTACTGTACTATAGAATTCCAAAGCAGGAAATGGAGGAAAGTCACAAATTACTTGGGATAATCCTAAGGAACTGGAAGGCTATATCCAAAAACTCCAAAATGCTGCTGAACGACTTGCCACTGAAAATAGAAAATTGCGGAAATGGCATACTACATTTTGTGAAAAGGTATGGT
>PVIC010049376.1:0-13179 GCA_004025085.1 Thryonomys swinderianus | reverse complement strand
GAAAATAAAAGAGCATGTATAAAGGGGGGAGGAGGGGGAGTGGGTAGGGATATGGGTAAAAATGAGAATTAACTTGTGGCATATACTGGTACAAATTTCCCAATGTTATATGTGATTTTGAGATGTATATAAATTGTACCAATAAAGAATTCAATTAAAAAAAAAGAGTGGGCTCTGGGGCTGGAGATTTAGCTCAGTGGTTCTGGCACCTGCCTAGCAAGTACAAGGTCCCTGGTTCAGTTCTCTGTAAACACATACAACAATACCGGGAATGGTGACTCATGCCCACTAGCAATCAGCACACCATAGTGCTGGGCGTGGTGGTTCACACTTGTAATCCCAGCCTTTGGAAGGCAGAGGCAGGAGGATAGCTGAGTTTGAGGTTTGCCTGGGTTACATAGTGAGCTTAGGGCCAGCCTGAACTACAAAACAAGAGCCTGTCTCAAAAGAAAAAAAAAAAAAAGTGGGCTCTGGTTAGAAGAAGGTCACTGGGAGCCTGATCTCAAAGTTTTTCTTCTTATCCTCCTCCCTTGCCCACAAAGTTCAGAGAATATACAAACAGATAATAGACAAAATGATCAAGAAGTTTACAGAAGACAATAATTTAAAATAATAGCTGAAATAAATAAAAAGATACAAAATGTGAATGACCTGTTTAGCAAAGTATTCATGAAAAGGTACCAAGCCAAAATTCAGGAGATTAAAAATGCTATTCAATGTAGGGACAGCAAAAACAATGATTGAGAGGACAGAATATCAGAAATCAAAAATAGAGCTGCTGTTGGGGAGCAGTTATTCAGAGATATCTTAAAACAGCAAGGGAAAGTGAGAAATATATTTAACAGCTTCTCAATGAGGTAAAGGAAACAAATCTAAAACTAATTTTAACTAGTGAAAAATCAGAAGGTAGTATAAACAGCATAAAAAGTAGTATAACAAAGAAAGAAGAACGGTAAACTTTTTTAACATGGGGAGAGGGCCAGAGATTTAGCTCAGTGGTTCCAGTGCCTGCCTAGCAAGCGCAAGGTCCCTGGTTCGATCCTGGTAACCACGTACAACAATACCGGGCATGGTGGCTCACACCCATGGGCATTCAGTACCACACACCACAAATGCCAGGCTTGGTGGCTCAAGCCTGTAATCCCAGCACTCAAGAGGCAGAGGCAGGAGGATTGCTGAGTTTGAGGCTTGCCTGGGCTACATAGTAAGCTCAGGGCCAGCTGGAACTACAAAGCAAGGAAAAAAAAGTAAACATGGGGAAAGAATTTAACATACAGATAAGTAAAGGATATAGAATCTCAAATAGCCACAATCAGAAAATGTTTCTTGACACATCATGGTCAAAATCACATAATTCCAACACAGTGACAGAATCTTAAAAGCTGTTATGGAACAGTAATGAATCACTTACATAAGGCTAATAAAGGAAAATCAGCGAAAGAAAAATAATGCAATGATAGTCAAAAGTATCAGTAATAACTTTTCCTGTGAATGGTCTCAATTCTCCAGTCAAAGACATAAATTGGTAGAATGGGTCATCAAAATCCAAGAGTATACTGTACGCAAGAAACACATTAATATATAGAAGAAATTTATAGACTGAAAATCAAAGAATGGAAAATAATATTTCCATGGAACAGGAGCCTGAAAATAAGCAGGAGTAGCTATTTTATTTTCAGACAAAGTGGACTGCAAGAGCAAACTAATCAGAAGAAACAATGAAAGTCATTATATGTTAGTTACAGGAACAATTGAAAGGATAAAAAATAACAAATATATGTGCAACAAAACCCAGTGCATCCAACTTTCTAAAACAAAGTAGTGCACTAGATATAAATGATCAGTCAAACATCCACACAGTTTATGAAATACATCAATGCCCAACCGTCACAAATAGAACAATTAGACTAAAAATCAATAAAGTTATATCAGAGCTGAGGCAAACCTTCAAACACAGGCTTTTAACACATTCATGATGGGACTGTAATTTGTATGTCTTGCTGTTGGGCAGCTCTGTGTGAATTCCAGTGCCTGATGTTCAATAGCCAACCACCAATGTTCAAGCTGCCCAATAGTCATACATGAACCAATCCAGCAGGAACTAAGCCAGCAGCTGTTCAAGAAGCAGGAATGCGTTAATAGATAACTAGGGTTTGTTCCACCAACAGAAACAGAATACACATTTCTGTCAGCAGAATGTGGAACTTTCTCCAAAACAGAACACATACTAGTTCATGAAGCATGCTTAAGTAAGTGCAGAAGAACTGAAATCAACCCAGGTCTATTTTCAGGTCACAGCACAAGGAAACCAGCAGTCAATGACAAAATACCCACAGAAATTGTGCAAACATATTGAAATTCAACAATATACTATTTAATAATGAATCATAGAAGAAATAAAAGAAGATAGTGGATAGTTCTTAGAATCAAATGATAATGACAGTATAACATACTTTTAAGACACAATGAAAGGAACCCTAAGAAAAAAGTTTACATCAGTGAATACCCAGATCAGAAAAACTGGGTAACCCCAAAGAAATAATTTACTGATGCACCCCCCACCCCTAGAAAAGCAAGAACAATCCAAATCCAAAAATAATATAAGGAAGAAAGTTATAAAGATCAGAGCAGAATTAACAAAATTGAGATTAAAAGAAAATTGAAATACTCAAAACAGCTGGCTTTTAGTATGTGTGCTGTGGAAGTGAGCACCCAAAACAGCTGGCTTTTAAAAGAATAATCAAAATAGACATGCCCTTAGCCAATCTCACTAAAGGAAAAAAGGACAGAAAATACCTAAATAAATGCAGTTAGAAATTAAAAGGTGATATTACAACAGACAGATACTACCAAAATACAGAAAGTGATTAATAAGTACTTTGATAACATGTATCCCAAGCTGGGTGTGGTACATTTATAATTCCAGCACTTTGAGGTTGATGGAGGACTGCTGTGAGTTCAAGGCCAGCCCTGTCTCAAAGAACAAAACCCAAAAATCCTGTACTCCAATAAATTGGAGAATTCAGAAGAAATGGATAGAGTTCTAGATATATATGGATTATCAAAACTGAACTGAGAAGATTTAAAAGTTCTGACTAACCCAATAACAGGCAATGTTAAGAATTAATAAAAAACTTACCAACCAAGAAATGCTCAGGTTGCAATGGATTCTACAAGAAATTTAGGGAAGAACTAATAATGACAGTACTCCTTAAACTTTATGAAATTGAAAGGGAAAGAATACTACCAAAGTCATTCTTGGAATCTAGCATTGCCCTGATTCTAAAACTACATAAAAATCCAAACAAAAAAAGAGAAGTATTGGACAATCTCTTTAATAAATATAGATGCAAAATCCTTAACAGTTTACTGCAAATAGAGTCATCAAAATGATCCTACAATGTATCTGTCCAGATATACAAGGATAGATCAGCATACATAAATCAACAAATGTAACAGATCACATAAACAGAAGCAAGGACAAAAATCACATTATCTTCTCAATAAATTCTCAATAAATAAAACAAAGCTTTTGACAAAAATCACATTATCTTCTCAATAAATTCTCAATAAATAAAGCTTTTGACAAAACCCAACATCCATTCATGATGAAAACCCTGAAGAAAATAAGTATGGCATGACCTTATCTCAATCTGATGAAAGCTATTTGATGAACCCGCTGCCCGTCACATGTTAAATGGAGAAGAACTTTCTCCAAGTTTTCACAAAGCTTTTCCTCATCACGAAATCAGGGACAAGGATGTCTACAGCTCCCATTCCTGCTGAATATAGTACTGGAATCATTAGGACAAAAGGAAAGAGAAACAAAGAAAAAGGATATGTGTAGGAAAGGAAAAAGTGAAATTACCATTATTCAGAGATGACACGGCCCTCTACATAGAAGATCTCGAATATTCCACCAAAAGGCTGATAGCGTTAATTCACAAATTCATCAATAACACAATGCAAAATCAATATACAACAAGCAAAGCATTTCTCTACACCAGTATTATATCCACCCAGAAGGAAATTTAAAAAGTAATACCTTTCACAGTAGCATCAAGAAAAAAATAAATCTTTAGGAATTTACATACCATGGAAGTGAAACACTGTGCAATTATAACTACAATAACCTGAAAAGATCAGAGGACATCTGAAAAAGGAAGATTCCTCTGCTCCTAGGTAGGCAGTGTTATTAAAAATGGTTATACTTCTACAACTGATATACAAATTTAATACAATACCAGTCAAAATTCCAAGAACATTCTTCATAGAACTAGAAAAAAATTATACTAAATTTATATGGAACCAGAAGAGACATAGAATAGTAAAAGCAGTACTGGGTAACAAGAGCAAAACAAGAGGCACCACAATTCCAAACAACAAGTTATATACAAAGCTAGATTGATAAAAACAGCATGGTACTGACACAAAAAGTAGTTGCTATAACAAAATGATGCATATTTAGATCATAATGTTAGGTAAATCAGACAAGTAACTTAAACACCACATGGTTTCTCACTTCAAAGAAAATCCCAAGATATTTAAAGAGTAAATGTTAGACAGTAGGAAAAAGAGGGCTAGATTTAAATTTTTTTTTTTTTTTTTTTTTGCAAAAGGGAAGTGGGCCAAGAGGTGGAGGGAGAGAAATGTAGGAGGAGGGAAGGAAATGGGCTAACATGAACTGTTACTTAGATGTACCAATTCCCCACAAAGAATGGAATCGTTGTGTACTAATAAATAAAAATTGAAAAAAGAGATTATCTTAATCTAGATAATTTCATCCTCTAAAAAACTAAAACAGGAAAATGTTACCCTTTAAAATTTGTATTCAGAAATGAAGCTTTTTAAATAAATATATAGAGCAAAATGCTTTTGAGAAGTTACTAGACTAGAAAGCCTCCTCTCTTTGCTGCAATTAATCTGCCTTATTTTCATTCTTAGCCTCTAACACTATTTACACTTTTAATTTTTATGTATTTCTCTCCTGTTAGAATACAAGCTTCATGCCATATCTCGGTCTACTTCCCAGTTATTTCATTGGCTAGAAAGTACCTGGCTATTGAAAAAAATGCTTTTAAATATTTCTTGAATATATATGTGGAAAAGTATCTAGAAGGTGGCACACCAAGCTGTTAACAACACTTGCCTCTGGGAAATACAACTAGGAAAGCTAGAGGTGAGTGTAAAGAGAAGGAAGTAAATGATGGATTTTTATGTTACAGACCTCTATAATTGTTTACATTTTTCATTAGTAAAATTAAAAAAAATTGACTGGCTTTAAATTGACGTTTTCCAGAACACATTTATTACATAAACAAATAAATGTACAGGATACATGTTCTAATACAAATTGGATCTGTTGATCACTTATGATTGTTTTCATTGAGTATGTCCAGTTTTTAAAAAAATTTTTAAAAATTGAATTCTTTATTGGTACATTTTATAGACAGCTCACAATCATACTCAACATTGGGGAATTTGTACCAGTATATGACATGAATTAATTCTCATTTTTATCCATATCCCTACCCACCCCACAAGAGTATGTCCAGTTTTCAATGCAAGTTGAAAAGTTTGTCTTTAGGAAAGTTGATCTTTAAAAAATCTATTTCTATCATTTGGAGTGGAATTAATATGAAATTATTAAATGTCCTTTGGAAAAATATTATTACTAATTTTTACAATAATTCTTTTCATATGTTTAGAAATGGTCTTTCAACAGTCTTCAGTAAAAGAATTGCTGAGGAAGGTATTGGCAAATAATTAAAAAAACCTGATTATAAATAAAGTCATCTTGTAAGGGTAAAAATTATGCCAACATCAAAGTGGCTTTAAAAAAATATTTTAGAATTGCTGACCATAGTGGTGTGTGCATACCTGAATCCTAGCCCTCTGTGAGGTTGAGGCAGGAGGATTGTAAGTTTGAGCCCAGACAGGACCACTTAGCAAGGACAACCATAGTTGTCATAAAGGACAACTATAAAATTGAAAAAAATTGAAGATAAAGTATGTATTAGTCAGGGTTCAATCAGGAGAAGAGATCCTGTACTAAAAATAGTTAAATAAATGCATTTGGCTAAATAATTATGAAGGTGCCAGTATGCTTAGAAGGAAGGAAGGAAGGAAAGCAGGAAGGAAAGCAACCAGGTATTAGCAATACCAGGAATCCTCTATCATTTTTAGGGTTGGAGGAATGAAGGGAGGTGTTAGTGTTACCAGAACCTTGAGGCCAGGACCAATGGTTAGAAACTGGGACCACGTTTACAGAATTATAAAGGGAGAGGCTGTCTGCCAGAAACTGGGCTGGGAATGAGATACAACCACTACCCAAAGTAGGAGGGGCAAAAATACTTTGGATTCCTCTTGTTCAAATCTCGCACTAGTGCCCCCATTGGCCAAATTTAACAGGAAGTAAATTTCAAAGGGAGCCTGGGAAATGTAGTTGAATTCGACATGACATGAATGTAATTCCAGAGGAAAAAAAAATGAGGAATGGTTTTGAGAGTAAATAGGCAAGTGACCTGAACAAATGACCAGGAATAATAGAATAACAGTATGTTTTATTCATGTAACAGTCAAGTTTCATGTAAAATACTTTTAGTGATATTTATTATATATATTCAGATATATTTGGGTAAGAATAAAATCAATACAGAACAAAATACATCAATTATTTCTCAACCTTTTTAGACTCAAATTCTTCTCACATTGTATCTATAAATCACGTTACCAATCAAATGATTCTTCCTGCTTTATTTTGCCAGCATATGGCTTCAAAAATAAACATACATTTCTTTGCTCACTTGAGGTTAGAAATTTTTGTATTTATGCTAAAAAATTCAGTGTTCTTAAAAATATTTTTTCCTGATTTGTGAGCTAAGAGAGAGACTTTGAGGCTATATATGTAAGCATTTCTTGTGAAAAATCTACCCCACCCAATAAATTAGAAGCTAAATTGAACATAACTGTCATTTTACTTTCTCTTTTTAACTTTGGCTTTTGAGATATTGGAGGCATTTCAATGTGTTGTGTAGGAATTTAAATGAAATGAATGAACCTTATTATCTGTTGAGCATCATCTTGAGGTAAATTTTCAGGATTATTATCATTTATTGCTTTTCATCAACTATATAATTGAGAAGGTTTTCCTAGTGATTTATACCACCATAAAATACTTGGTCTTAGTTCTATTAATTATGATTTGGAAGATGTAGTAAATATAATGTTAATGAATGCGTTGAATGATGTTGGATTAATTGGAATGACAAAAATGCCTTAAGCAAAGTATAATAGTTTGACACTATTGGCAAATTCAAAGATGAAGTTGTTACTTAGTGTCCTGCCCTGTTCTTAGAAATACGACTTTTCTAGAACAAGAATTTAGATCTAATCTTTATTAATCATTTCTGTTATTTATTTAAATTATTTTCTGGTTGTGAAAGTTTCAAACATAAACACCAGTAACTCCAAGTACAACTCACACAGTTTCAACAGTGATCAACTCATGACCAGTCTTGTTTTCGTGCCTATTGCATCCATTTCCTTTTCCTCTCCCTGTGAGTTCCACTGGATTATTTTAAAGACAATCCCACACAGCATTACCTCCCTGGTTTTAACAAGCCTCTTATTGGGAGGGTGAGCAGGAAGAGAAGTCATGGGTTTCCATTTAGTAATGTGGTAGGAAGATCAACACAAAGTTTGTCTATTTCTGAAAAATGGCTAGTATCGCTGGGCCATAGTGTTATAAATTACCAGGGGATTACATATCTTTTGTGAGATCCATGTAGTTCTTAGGGTGGGAAATGTATTGATTTTCAGAGATCATTAGTGTGCCTTCAAAATTAAATTCACATACAATCATCTGGCTTAAGGCAGGATCGTCATGAAGTGGACTTTTGGATATATATTTTAGAGATAATTAGGAGTGTCAAACAAAAAAATTACAGAGCCTTGAATTTATAGCCTCTAGTGATGATAACAATGTCTTGAAAATATTATGGTGGAATAGGGAGGGAAGGAAGAACACATTTATGGGGCAATAACACAAGATACATTACCTCCTCACTTTACATAATTTCCTTGGAAAATAATATCTTTGCTTGAAGAATCAATTATTCTCTATTTCAATAATTTCCACATCAATGTTTCTTTATTGCACCTTAGCTTGGCTTCAAATAGTTCAGAGCTCCTCATTTTCAACAAGCCTGGAAGAGAACCTTGTAATTGTCAACCCAAGTTTTCCCTCCCCATTTTCTCATCTGGGTGTGTGGAACGATCATCCAATTACATATCCAAACCAGACTCAAGAATAGCAGTCCTCTCCTGTATCTCCTGTACTCTTTGGACTAGTCAGTCACCAGTTCTTTCCCTGTCTGCTTCTTCAAAAAGTTCTTGACTTCTTTCTCCAACTAATGCTGTCCTTGCCTTCATCATTCTTTTTGTTGTTGTTCAGAACTAGCAACTTATCTTAGATGTAATCTTTTCCCCACACTGTAGAGATAAGGTTAATACATAATATCTCTTCAATGTCAAATTCTTAAATTTATCCCTTTCTATGCCAAATATAACCCTTTAAAGTCAAGTTTTACCCTATTGTTAGGGTCATCTCCTGCTATTCCTTAATGAACCTACTATCTAGTCAAATGCCAATATATGTAGTTCTCCACACCTGCTAAAATACAGGTTCTGATGCAGTTGATGCCTGAGATTCTGTATTTCCATTAAGATTCCAGATGCTACTGCTGGTCCATAGACCACACTTTGATAGTAAGGATCACACACTCCATTTTTAGTGAGAATCTACACTACCAGAAGAGCCACAATTATTTTTTCTTCTTCCTGTTCATTATATTAACTGCTTTAAGGCTTCAGCTATTTTATTTTACTTCCCCAAGATTACCTACTTGGCCAATTATTCTTCCCCTTCAAGTTCTGCTTAAATATAACTTTCACTTAGAAAACTGACATGAGTTCCCCAGGAAGATGTGGGTACCTTTTCTGTGTGCACTGCATTACTTACATGCTTCCATTATAGCACTAGCCTATTGCTTTGTGGGTTCTTGATTGTCCATTTGCCATTCAAAATGTCCCTGGCATTATTCACAGTGCCAGGCACATGGGAGAAATAAAGAAAGCATTTGTTGAGAAATAAGTAGATGAATTCCCCCTTAGTGGTTTGTATGATTGCTTTTGATATTCCCCTGGTATTCCCAGCAGTGTATGAGGAAATATATAAGTGTTTCTAAACAATCCTAAAAGTTTCCTGGACCACAGACTTTGAAGACTACTTGTAATCCCATTTTAATAATTACATGATTACCATAAGCCAAGGGCCCAGCACTATCTCTGGGCAAGCTTCATACAGTAGCCATTTGGGCCTTGATTAATGAATCATGGTTTGTCTTTAGCCCCCAGGCTGGTAGGCTCAGGAAGCTGATTTGTAAGCACATTGAATGTCCCTTTCTCAGGGGGACATTCACATCAGCCCAGCTTTTACGATTGATATATAATTTAGAAAGTCAACTCATTAATTTACTGAGATGAGATGTTGGGACATTAAGAATCAGAATACTGAAACTGCCCTTTCCTTGCTGTAATCAAGCTTTAAGAAAACTGAAATCATAGTTCATTTTTTTGTAGGGTAGAATCTGAAAGGTAGGATTTAGATAAACTGGGTGTGTCATGGCCTCAGTTGTCTAAAAACACCCAAACCACAATCACAGTAAGAATAATCTTGCCAACAGGATGAGAAGCAGTCTGCCTCGGCTCTAAGAATGACTTTTCACTAGGACTGGAAACACTCGGTAACCATCTCATGGTGGACAGTGCCTTCCCCACAGTACTTGGATGTGTCCCACCATGTTTGCCTCCACTCCTCTTCCCTTATTCTCTTTCCTTGGCCATGGACCCTTATCCTTCCATACAACAGTTGTGTCTTTATTAAGGAGAATTTTCACCTCTTCTGTTAAATAGTATAGAATCAGTAATTCTTCCAAGTTGGATGACAAGTGCTTCAGGAGCGGTCATACTATTGTCCTTGCTTTTCTTTCTGGAAGCCGCTTTCACAGGAAGTGGTAGAGAATGAAGCACCTGTCCAACCTCTGAGGAGGCGGAGAGTGTTGGGGCCAGTGTCTTTGTTCTGAAGCCCATCGCAGACCGTAGTTCTCATAGTTGGCTCTGAGGTTGTTGGGAGAAAGACTCTGAAGCACTGAGTGGAGCAAAGCAGTGGTAGTAAGTTATGAGGAAGGTGATGAGACAAGGGAGACGAGGAGTATAACTGCATCTTGGTTGCTTCAAAGACATGCCAGGGTGGGAAGTTGTAAATCTTCTCCCCTTTGGACATATCTATGTAAGTTATTGACAACTGTCTTTTGTTTCCTGGTGGCAGCAGAAATTGACACAGTGAAGCATTTCTCCATCTGTCATGTACATACATATCATGGAGGAACCTGATGAGAGTGTTCTTTCTGGTCTGGCAGGGCTGATCCAGAAGAGGCCCTGATATTCTGCTTTTATGACAAGATCTCGGCATAGGTCTAGCACCCTGGTCCTGGTTTGCATTTGGAGTGTCAAGGCTTACAGAATTCCTTACTCCCTCTTCTCATCCTCTCAATTACCACCAAGTCAAAAGTTCTTCCTTTTCTTTGCTGTGTGTTTGTTCGTACTTGCTCTCTGGCTGCAGAGAGTTTATTTTGCAGAATCAAACAGATCACTTGGTAGGAAACCTTTCTGGGCCATGCGGATTTGTATGGCCTCGGGAACATTCAGTATTTGGGAAGTGAAACAATGAAGAAAAAGGAACAGAGGGTGGGTGCTGTGTGATCAGAGAGGAGAGAGTGATGGTTGTTTGTGTGCGTGAGCCTGTATGGTGAGGGTGGAGTAGCAAGGAAAAGGATATACTAGGTCTCATTGGAATGTGGAAATGTGTGTATGGAAGAGACCTGTTAACTCATGTCTAAAATAGCATAACTCCACAGCGTGGTGGGGCAAGTACACTAGCAAAGTGAAAAAAAAAATTCTAGGGAATGTCAAATAATGTTTTGGAATAATGTAATACCTCACATGTTCTTTTGTTTCTCTCTTTTGATCTCATTGGTTGGATGTAGTTTTTGCTGCTGAGAGTTTGCTCCGGTCCCTATCTTGTTTTGCAGAGATGAGCTAGAAGGCATTACAAAGGGAGAAATGTCTACTGTTTATGGCCAAACAATATTCAGGATGTCATTATTCCAGTTTCACCAATACTCCTCCCCCCAAGGTATTATATAATTTCTCTGCAGAAATCCTATTTAATGAGCTGACCTTCCTGACTTCGCTCTTCCTCTTTTTTTTTTTAAACCTAAATTTGTATAGAAATTATGTTGGAGAGTTTTTTTTTTTCCATTAAAAATAAAACTGCCAAAAGTTCATGTAGCTCAACTCTTCATTTTAACCATTCTCTTCCTATTTCAGTTCTCTTCAGTCAGGAATTCTATAGGCATGTTACATTATTATTTTTAGTTGTCTCTTACTTATCAAACTGTTTCCCATTATGCATCTTATTACCAGGGTTTAGAGGATTAGGACATTTCAAAATAGTGCAAATACTCAAAATCTTAACTAGGGCTGGAGCATATACCTCAGTGCTAGAACACATGCTCAGTAGGTTCAAGGCCCTAAGTTCAATTCTCTTCCCTTGCACCAAAAACAAAAACAAAGAAGGAAACCTTATTGATCAAACAGCAGCGAAAATACTTAACAGACTTTCCTGTGGCAAAGATTTTTGAAAACTTTATCTTTCACCAGAAAACTCAGAAAGTGTTTGTCAGGCTTGCCTTTAAGATAATTCTCTGTGATGTTTTTCTTCGTGCTGGTAAAGGATAATGTAGTAATTAAACAGATGACAACTGTGAAATATGCTGTGGACATGAAAAGATGTAATTCTCAAATTCAGATTGAGTTAGTTTTCTCAGATTCTCTCCCAGTCCCCATTTCTCATTGGTCTGTGCAGCACCATAGGTGAAGCATCTCTGTGGAAAGTTCATACATGTTGAGAATTTCATAGAGATGTCACTGGGAAATGTTACTTTTTATTGCTTGAACTTCTCAGGATTTTATATGTGTAAAGTGCTGTACAATCCCATCAGTGGTTAAACCTCATAAATAATTTCATGGCTTGGTTTATTATTGCTATATCCATTTTATAGATGGTAATACAGAGGAATGGATTACTGGGGAGTTGAAACTATAACCTACAACCACAGAAGTGTTCCAGCCTATTGTTTAGACTGCACATATGTCTTATAAGTGCTAAATATTTGCTAGAAAGTGAAATATGTAGGGACTTGGGATTCCTGAGGCTGCATCTGGGTTTGTAAAGAAAAAACCAGAAGCCTTGAATCAAGTACATAATATGATGGAGAGAAAATTCCCTGGCAAGATGACATCTGCTGGGTCATTAGGCAACTTGAGTTTATATTCATAGACTTACTGTCCTATCTGTTACAGTGCCAGGAATAGCTGCCTTCCTCATTCTTCTTGCCACTTTAATTCTAACCATCAGATTCCTAATGGTCACCTCAAGATTATACATATTGCTATGACACCAGAAAATTTGATAGGGAACAAGGGATTCTATCTGTAGTAAGCATCTAGTGAACTGAATGGGGGTATCTTGATAATCCTGTTTCATTTACCCATAGCCATTAGTATTAGCCTTAGAAAGCTGAACTCTGAAGTGAACTAGCTTTCAGTCAGTATCTTGTGCATTTTCTCATTGCTGGCTAACACTCCTGGGTTGGCTGGCTCTGGGACAGAAACAGGATGGCAGAGGGGCCTGGCAAAGGGAGAAGTGCATAGCAAAGAGCACCAGAAAAAAAAGAGAAAAGCGAGAAGAGAGGAGCCAGGTCCACATTCCAACATCACATTTAGTTTCTGAACTCATCAATGGATGAATCCATTGATGTGTTCTCATGATCCAACCATGTTTCACATGCACGAGAATTTTAGGGACCTTTAATGTCGAAACTATAACAATGTGTCTTCAAGTCCAAGGAACATTTTTCATGGTTATCAAAATGGCACAGTAACAGAGATACCTGGTAAGACCTAATCTCTACCTACAATAAGGAAATGAGCAGTCTGGAGAAAGATAGAGAGAGAGAAACAAGGGTACATTTTTTTTTTTTTTTTTTTTTTTTT
>PVIC010049375.1:0-13180 GCA_004025085.1 Thryonomys swinderianus | reverse complement strand
TGTAAAAACCATTTTCATCCTGGAAACATTTCAGGGAACAAGATCCCCTGGAAAGACAAAGAATGCAGTAAAGGCAAATTTCTTGCTTCTGAGAAGGACTTGATCTCATATGCTTTTGGTTTGTGCCTGGAGTTACTTCCACAGTTAATGACAATCGAAGAAAGGGCTTGCTCTTCCAGCTGGCTCTGGAACCTCTCTCTGGCTCCAAGTGTGGAACGGGACTCCTGGGGGTGCTCGCCCCTTCTGTCTCTATCTCCAGTGTCTGGCTCTGTCACTGCTAGCTTCTTCCATTCTGTATCTCTTCATCTGTGTGCCTTTTCCTGATCTGTACATTCCTCTTGTTTCTATTTTCCACTGCATTTCTTCAACCTTCCTGGTACAGTTTTTCTCCTAACAATGATATATTTATACTTTTTTTTTCATTTTATTGAACAGAATTTGATGTCTTTTGTTCTTAGAATTAGTTAAAAACTTGCCATTTTTACCAAACCTTAAAAGCCTTCTTCACAGCCACGTCTATACACATAATTGTACTCTCAGCTCCTTTCTTCCAAACTGCCCTTTCTTGGAAGTTCACCATCATTTACTGAGCTGCATAAGCCACAATTTAGGAGTGGTCTTTGGTTTTGTTTCCCTCATGACTGCTTCCAATCTATTAGCAGGCTTATCAGCTATAAAACCCCAAACATATTCCAAGCTCTTGATTTCACATCGTCCCGTTAACCCGTCAAAGATCCTATAATCTCAGACTTCTGCAGCTGCTTCCTTACGAATGTAACTGCTTCCCCTTGTGCCCTCCTTTTTTTGTGCATGATATTATGGACTGAGCCAGGGCCTTGTATATGTTAAGCAAGTGCTCTACCAATGAATTACATCCTTATCCATTTCTATATATATATATTTTTTTTTTTTTTTGAGACAGGGTCTCGCTTTGTAGTTCAGGCTGGCCCTGAGCTCACTATGGTACCCAGGCAAGCCGCTGCGAACTCAGCAATCCTCCTGTCTCTGCCTCCCGAGTGCTGGGATGACAGGCGTGAGCCACCACACCTGGCATTGTGGTATGCGGTGTTGATTGTTGGTGGACGTGAGTCTCCACGCCCAGCATTATATGTGGTGACTGGAGATCGAACTCAGGATCTTGCATTTGCGAGGCAGGCGCCGGAACCACTGAGCTAATCCTCCGGCCCCTCTATTTTTTATTTTGAGACACCTCGGAAACTGCCAAGGCTTGCTTGAATTTTCAGTCCTCCTGCTTCAGCCTCCTTACAGCTGAGATCACAGGTGTGTGCCACCACTCCCAGCCTTAATCCACTTCTTGGATACATTTCATTGTAACCCATTCCCCTCAAGCTCCTCTTCTCCCTATGTTGGCCCTCTGTGGCTTAAAGTCTCCCATGGCTTGCTACTGCAACTAGCATTTAATCCAAACTGCTAACCAAACATTTACAAATTCTACCTATTCTGGTCCCCGCCAACCTTTCCGATCTCTTCCTTTTGTTCCTCAAACACATCAAGCTCCTTCCCGCCGGAAGGCCTGGCCAGGCTAACCCTCTGCGGGGAGGTCCAGGAGGCTGCAGAGAGGTTTGCTTCTCATTACTCAGCTCTTGGCTTAAACACCCTCTTGAAAGCAATGTATGCCACCACCCCAGTACCCCCCAGGACCCTAGCATTGCAACACATACCAAGCTTCTCCAGAGCTATTACCAGATATTTCTAGCATGGTTGAGGCCCAGCTGTGAATTAATTAGCCCTTCTGAGTTTTCCACCTCAACAAGATCTCTGTATTTCTAGGTATCATGCTTTACAGCTACCTAGATCATTAAAAATAAAATTACTTGCATTGGGAGCAATACCACAGGCTTATAATCCCAGCTACTCATGATACTAAGGCTTGATCACAAGTTCAAGGCCAGTCTGGGCAACTTAGAGACTCTAGGCCTCAAAATAAATAAAAAGGTCTGGGGTATAGTACTTGTGAGGCCCTGGGTTCAATTCCCAGCGTTACAGAGAAACACAAAACTACTTATGTTACATTATCCATAGCATATCCGAGTGGATGTTAGACAAAGAGTTACTAAGTGCAAAGTGCTATTGGTATGAAAAAATCTGAAAGAGACTAATTTGTCTTTAATATGATCTAAGGTAACAAATAATTGAAGTAAGAGAGAAAATGAGTGACTAGATTTGATGTAGCTTGAAAATATACATTTTAGGAATCTTGTCTTTGGAGGAATCAGCATCACCATTCATAGTGTATGCTAAACACAGTAGCTGCCTTTGTTAAAGAGGGTCTGGTGTCCTGGTTACTAGTCACTAGAGTGGATGTCTTTAAGAGCAATAAATATTTTAAATCTTGTCACCTTGACTTTGCCACGGAAACCATCTGCTGATGAGAGGGGCCTTTATTTTGTAACTATATCTCCAAGAAAGCTGAGCTTCCTAAAGAGTTGGCAGGCTACCACCATTTACCACAGCACGCAAGACACTCAAGTTCAAAGCCGGTTCCATAAAAGTGGGAGCCGCTCTACAGGCTATAACCAGACTACCTGAGCAGCAGAACAAGATGCTATAAAAGTATTAAAATTAGGGCTGGAGATTTAGCTCAAGGGGTACCGCACCTACCTTGAAAAATAATTAGAATTGAAAAATATTAAAATCTTGGATAGAATTTGGACTCATGCCATGCCATATCCTGCAGAACAGTACAATCTGGTAAACTTAATATCTGATCCAGTGTTCTTGGCTGTCTAAAAATAACATAGGATGATTTATGGACATCATACTTAGAGTTGTTTATACCATCTGTAGGAAAAAAATATAGCACTTTATAAACCACAACGTAGGATCACGTTCCCAGAGACAAACGTGATCATTTTAAGCTAATCCCTTCCAATCTTTCAGCATCATCTTCTTATGTCACTCTGCAATGTACTTCAATAAAAATACTCAGCTAATAACATAGTCATTGTATGAGCCACGAAGCAGCAGTGTTTTTAGGTTTCAGTTTTCCTCACCCTGCCGCACGGCACCCTTAAGTCATTCCTGTAATGTTCACACCCTGCTCTCTCCAATTCAAAACTGGTCACATAGCCGGGTGTGGTGGCTCACACCTGTAATCCCAGCACTCAGGAGGCAGAGGCAGGAGGATTACTGAGTTCGAGGCTTGCCTGGGCACCATAGTGAGCTCAGAGCCAGCCTGAACTACAAAGCGAGACCCTGTCTCAAAAAAAAAAAAAAAAACTGGTCACATGGGAAAATTACACTGCTTTTTACTGGGGAAAGGATAAACCTGCTATTGCCATTTACAAGAAAGATTTTACATTTTTTAAAGGAGAAAATAGGAATACAAATTGTTAAGGAGCTATTAGAAGTAAGTTTGGTTTTGGACTCAGAAAAATAGATACTTGTCAGGCAAATGGGACAGAGAAAAAATATCCGCTGGGGGGGAAAATACAGCACAATGATTTAAATGTGATCCAACTTATAAAAATATTTTAATCTTCCTTCTTTGAATAAGATCAGCAAGAAGACAACTTCACATGCTTGCTTTCAGAGTGAGCTATAACCTTCAGGATACACAGGAAACTGAAAAGCCCATTCAGCCTCACTCTTGAGTTGTTTTGGGAAAACCTCCAGGCTCTGGTTTGGGGCCAGCATGGTGCCTATTACTGGTCTCCCTAGCCCTGGCAAAACGAGCTGTAGTTCACATAAAGAGAACCTTCTAGCATGGGCCAAGTGTCTGCAGACTCCTTTTCCTGAACAGCTTGGCGGCTTCACCTGCTGGTGTTTCTTGCTCTGTTCTCTGTATATGCAGAGCCCTCTGATGGTTCCATTAGTGGATTCTTCCCTTGTAACTCTAGCTTAATAAATAACCCAGTCTCTTCTCACTCACTTCCAGTCACTCTTTTATATCCCCTTCTTGGATGATAAACACCATTAATTACATTCAGGATAAAAACCCTCTTTGCTCCACCATACTAAAAGACATCCTTTCCCTGTACACTTCAGCAAAGGACACCCCTCCAGCCCCATTCAATGGAAACTCACAGGAAATAAGAAATGAGGAATCTCACACCTTCTCCTAAAAACCAAACAATACTTCACTAAATTAGGCCATACTAGCATTTTAATAATGATGTTAAATTGTTTCAATACAGGCAATACAATAAATTAATACTCATTAATCTTTCCATCCAATAGTCATAAGCTTTTATTTCACTGTATTAAATTATTAAACCAGTTATAGTAAAGAAAATTCTAAAACAGAAATCTACCCACAACTGCATAACCACAAGACACCAGCTACTGCTTTAGAGATACTCCTTTTCGATCTTTATTTTGTACACAATCATTTTGAGGGCAGGTATTTTCACAGTTTGATTTTCTTGAGTACTTCTTTCCCACTTTTCATTGGGAAAAATTTTGCCCTCCTTTACAAATCCAGGCCAAAGAGGGTCCTTCCCAAAACGCATCAGGCCGAGCAGCTGCTGAGCTCTTAAGGTCTCACAGCACCCTACTCCTAACTACTGCAACAGTATGGTAAAAGTTACCAGCAGGGTAAAAGTTTGTCTGTTTTAAGGACCTTTCTCTGATAAAGAGGGGGCTCATTAAAGCAAAAGCCTCTCTGATTCACCTTTATTATCTCCGAGACCTAATATATTAAGTCAGAATCTACGTGAAAAGAGAATGAACATATAATATGCACTCAGCATTAACTTCATTTTATATCATAAAAGTTTTCCTATGTCGATCTGTAGCAACTGATTAAAGGAAGAAGAAATTTGTTTGCATTGCAGACTCTAATCAGAAGTCAACAGGGAACTCTATAAGGACTTAAATGAGGCTTTACAATGAGGTGGACAGTATTAAACCATTTAAGAAACAAGTCAATATGTGAGTACATTACACACACACGTATACACATATAGAGAGATATGAAGGGGGTGGGGTCCACAGCCTATAGCCGGGAGCAGAGTCTGGAACAAACAATTTAGAAGCATTAGTAGGAAGTAGCATGAAAATGTTGAAAATGAAATTTAGATGTTAAAAAACTGAAGTTCACGTTTCTAACTGTATGAGCTTATTCCCGCCCCCACAAAGCATCCTGGCACTCTGCTGGATGCTGGAAAGTCAGTGACGGAAGTCGAGTCCTTCTCATAAAGCTCCAGATAGGCAGGGGAAACAGTGAGTCCAGTAAGCCACAGCCACGCACAGGCAGTGCAGGGGCACTGTGTCAGAAGCTCAAGGATGTCTCCCTAGAAAGCTGGGTATGAAAGCAAAGCAGCAAAGAAAGGAGCTCAGTGTGTAACGGGGAGAGGAAGATGTGCCTGGAGGCCTAAAGGTGTCGCTCACATAGGAAGCTTAACACCTATCATCTTCCAGAGCAGTTCTCAATGACACGGAAGGGTAAATTCCTTGCAAATGGTACTTACTAGTAAGATTATACACTGAAAGCCAAATGTGAATTCTTCAGTAAGAGAGAATGCAGTAAGAGACAGACTTGAAGTAAAAAGAACACAGAGTCAGTTACATCAACATCGCCTGTCTCCGCTGCCTGTCTTTGTTTGTTGACGTTGTCATGAGGAAGCACTACACCCCAGGCAGCTTCTGCAACAGAAACTGATTGTGTCCTGGACCCAGAGGCTACAACTCTTGAGGTCAAAGTGTTGGCAGCACTGGGCCCTTCTGGCGTCTTCCCGCGCAGCTCGCAGATGACTGTCCTCTCCCTGTGTCCTCACGGGTCTCCCTTGAGGTGCGTCTGTGCCGTAATTCCCTCTGGGTGCAAAGACACCAGGTACGCGGTAGTAGCGTGCACCCCTATCACCTCCTCTTACCTTGGTTCCCTCAGGAGAAGTCTGTCTCCAAACTCCACAGCCTTGAGACGCTGAGTTCGGCCTTCAACACCCCCCAGTGCAGCATGTTTGACATGTTCCCTCAATCAGCTCCCTTCTCCATGAAATTCAAATATCTGCGGTTGTAATAACTCACTTGCAGTTGTCATATAGGCACCATGACTATACAGAAATCTGGCAAAATACGCTGGAGGGAGGGAGCTGGAAACAAAGGAGGGGCAAAAAGAGAAGGCAGCAAAAGAGAAGCGGAAGAAGGATGGCGGGTGAGGTGGAGCAGAGGGAGATGGAAACAAAGCAGCAGGAGACAGAAGGGGGGAGGGAAGAGAGGAGACGGGAGCAGCGACACGGGTGGAAGCGATTCTGCCCGCACCCACACCACGAGCGTGGGCTCCCTGAGGGCCAGGCGGGGACACGCGTCTGCCCTGAGCCCCTGCTGCACGAGCACGGAAATCCTAGTGGTTCAGGGCAGCATCTGTTGGACAGCAGAGCCCACTAGGTGTTTGATCCCCCACACAGCACCTGCCCGGGGACCCCCAAGGGCGACCTCAGCTCTCCGGTGCCTGTACCGCTGACTTTATAGCCCATCTCTTCATGGCCATGCCTGGTAGTAGTTTCTTAAATGTGACACCAAAAAAGTGCAAACAACAAAATAAAAAAATTGGACTATGTCAATTTAAGCTATGCTCCAAAGAAAATGAGAAGACAACCTACAGAAAAAATGCAAATTGTATACCTGATAAGGGACTTGTACTCAGAATATATAAAGAACTCATACCATGTAATAAAAAAATGGCCTAATTTAAAAATGGGCAAAGGATCTAAACATACGTTTCTCCAAAGGTATATGTTGGCCAATAAACATCCAGAAAAATGTTCAACATCTTAGCTATGATGGAATTGTAAATCACAACGAGACACTGCCTCACATCCACTACGTTATAATTAAAAGAAAAGAAAAAGTGGTTGTAAGGTTGTGGAAAAACTAAACTTCTACTGCATTGCAGGTGAGCTGTGAGATGACGCATCAGGTTCAGAAAACAGGATGGCAATTTCTCAAAATATTAATCGTGGAGTTTCCATACGACCCGGCAATTCTACCACTAAGTATACATTCAGGAGACTGAAAGATGTGTCCACACAGAAACCTGTACATAACAGTTCACAGCAGCATCATCCATGATAATTAAACAGTAAAAACAGCTCAAATGTTTATTGTCCAGTAAACTGATAAATACAATGTGGTATATCTTCTTGGTCGAGTAGTATTCTCTACACTGAAAAGGAGAAAAGCACTAGCATATGTTACGAGATAGATGAAACTTCAAAATATTATGTTAGGGTCAGGAATTTAGCTCAGTAGCATCATCTTTGGCTTGCAAGGTTGTGAGTTTGGTCCCCAATACAGCAATCAATCAATCAATCAATCAAGTTAAATGAAAGAAGCCAGTAGACATAAAAGACCACATTTTGAGAGGAAGAGTTAGCTCATTGATAGAGCATATGGCTGGCATGATTGGGATCCAGGGTTTTGATAACCAGCACTACGTATGAACGGTTCCAAACACACAAAATGTTTAGAGTAGGTACGAGGGAATGAGGAATGAGGAGTGTCTGCTACTCATTTTCTTTTGGAGTCATGAAAATGCTCCGTAGCCAAGGCGTGGTGGCACATGCCTGTAATCCCAGCATTTAAGAAGCTAGAGGTAGGAGGAGTCCCACAAGTCTGATGCCAACCTGGGCTACATTAAAAGTTCAAGACCAGCTTTAACTACACAGATAACCCTGGAGAAAGAGACAGAGACAGAGACAGAGGAACAGAGAAGGAAGGAAAGGAGGGAAGGAGGGAGGGAGAGAGGGAGGGAGGGCGGGAAAATGTTCCAGAGTTAAATGATGGCGATAGTTACACAACTCTGTAAATATACCAAAAAAGGAATTTCATACAGCTGAGCTTTATGGTATGTGAATTTTATCTCAATAAAGCTATTACTTTTTTTAAAAATTATTTATTTATTTTATTTGTTTGTTTATTTGAGACAGGGGTCTTGATTTGTAGTTCAGGCTGGCTCTGAACTCACTATGTAGCCCAAACTAGCCTTGACCTCACACCAATCCTCCTGCCTCTGCCTCCCGAGTGCTGGGATGCCAGGCGTGAGCCACCACGCCCGGCACTGCGGTATGTGGTACCGGGGGCTCCAACCAGGAACCTTGAAGTTGCAAGACAGTCACCGGAACCACTGGACTGAATCCTCGGCCCACTAAAGCTATTACTTTATAAAAGAATAAAAATAGAAACTGTTTGATGGAACAAGATTGAATTTGCTTCTGTGCTCTTGCGCATTCCCAGGTATGAAGCAACACCGACATCAAAGCAAGTAAGTTTCTGTTTCCATAAAGTGGCCCTCATTAACGTTAACGACTCTCAGGCATCACCTTCTCGACTACAAGAAGAAATTGTGAAACCCAATAAAAGGTGAAGTAAAGGATGTATCCATGCACTCACTTTTATAACACCTTTACGGCATACAAGAAAGCCTTACATAAAAACAATTTATGGGATTGCACGCATGAAAACAAACATAACTTATGTTTTTCTTCTTATGAAACCCAGTCAGAGTTTAGACTTTATCTAGGTCCAAATATCCAAATTCTGAAACTTCTGTAAGTGTAAAAGAAAGAAGAAAACATCCCAACTATTCTGAAGGCTGAGATAGGATTGCAAGAGTGAGGCCAGCCTAGGTAACTTGGTGAGACCTCGCATCAAAATCAGATTTTTTTTTTTTTTTTTTGCTTCTTGGAGACAGGATCTCGCTTTGTAGTTCAGGATGGCCCTGAGCTCACTATGGTGCCCAGGCAAGCCGCCGCGAACTCAGCAATCCTCCTGTCTCTGCCTCCCGAGTGCTGGGATGACAGGCGTGAGCCACCACGTCCTGCATTGTGGTATGCGGTGTTGATTGTTGCTGGGCGTGTCTCCACGCCCAGCACAAAATCAGATTTTTAAAAGGGCTGAGGAGCTCCATGGGACAGCTCCCACCTAGCACACAGGAGGCCCTGAGTTCTGCAAAAAGAAAGAAATACGACCTGCACAACAGTAACTGTTACCCTCACAACATATTACGGCCGAGGAAAACAACTGAGATCTTTCCTTGGCAAGACAGATGTTGTGGTTTAGGTCCAGATGTCCCTCCAAAGCCTTAGAGGTGGCTTTGTCAGAGGTGACTGAATCCAGGGTGTGTGGATGAAGAGCGCGTGGTTATGAAACCAGTCCACTGATTGGTTTGGCGCCGCCCTAGTCTGGTGGTGTGGATAAAACACAAGGGGCGGAAAGCTGCTGCGCAGGTTCTCTTCTGCTTTCGCTAGCGTGTGGGCTCCGCGCCGCTCCTCAGCCACGCCCTCCCGAAACCCTGCCCTGGAGCCGCCCACCGAGAACGGAAACGCCACAAACTGTGAGCCAACGCTTCCCTCCTTCAGCTTGGGGTGTTGGGTATTTTGTCTCAGCAACAAGAAAAGTTCCTAAGACAGCAGACATACAATTTTACACAGAAAAGCAAAGTAAAGACAGAGGGCAAATAGTCCATTATTGTCGCCACAGGAAACTGATGTTTTTCTGCCCTTGAAATAAGAAAGTGTCTCCTGGAAAAGATAATGGTTACTGTAGGCACGCATCGCTATTATCAGCTCCTTTTCTGCAAGGAATCGATGTTTTCTTTTCTGGGTTATAAGTTTATCCTAGTGTAAGAACTTTAGGAAAATAAAATTCTTACCTAAATACCAAATTTTTTTATTCTTAGAAGTTGTCTATACCATGCAGCTATTATACTTACTATTTTAAGTCAAATAGTAGGAGACGGATCCAACTACAAAGGCCCTATGAAGTCTTTTTAAAACAAGGTAGTAACTGATGACAAAATGTCAGACAGGCTGTACCAAACATGAGGCATAAGCTGTGAGCAGAGCTTTACCAAGACAGCCACCAGGTATAAGGGACAGTGATTCCCTGCCTCCCCTCAGAACCCTAAAAGGTACACCTGCTAGTGGACAGATGGACGGACAGACACACACACACACACCAGCGCCCTGGGCTGCTGCTTGCCTCCCTCAGTACTTGCCCAGCAGGTTCCTCGCTGCAATGTGGACAGGAAAAGTGGACAGGAGAGGCCTGGGCCTTAGAGGCTCCAAGCATTTTACTCCCTATCACCACCACCAGCTGCAGCCCCTAGAGCGCGTCCTGGGAACCAGGGCAGAGAATTTCAGAGAAGACTGTAGTGTGGCTGCATAGGTCAAGAAGGAGCTCACGGGAGGTGCCCAGAGCTGTCACGGGGAAGGACCCGGATCAGGAGACGGGAAACGGAAGGAACTTTCAGCCAAGTATGACATGGAGAAGGTTTGGACTCGAGGGGGAACCAGGGCTCCGAGAAGAGGGCGGAACAGACGAGCAGAACAGAAGGGAAACGCAGCTGGAGCCAGAAAACAGAAGGGCTTGAGTCCCCAGCCGTGGACTTTTCACTGACTTTTTTCCCACATTAATTAAGCTCCTTCCAGTTCAAACTTATCATTATTTGAAGAAGTTTCTCTCTAAGTGATTCTAATTCTTCCTTTGATTTGATATATTCTCTTTTGAAGTTGAGGTAGACCAAAAACAACTCTTTTGTTGCTCCAGTACTTTGGGACAGCTTTTTACTGCCCATACTGAACAGGATAAAGGGACTTCCCTGTCCTTTCTTTCCCTTCGATATTAAATATTTCCTGGGGGAAAGTCATCCGAAGTTAGTTCTAAATTTGGCCTAAATCTGTTTCCGTACTTGGCTGATAAAATTTGGTCCAAGACAGCCTCCATACACAGAGAAACGTATTCTAGCTGGATGTTTAAACAATTTGTGACCAAGCAAATGGAACTCAGCCAATCATAAGAACTAAATCTCTAGCCGATCATAGGCAGAAAGTTGCCTATGACCAAAATTATTATGATCAAATAAGGAAAAGGTGACTGCAGCCAATCAAGTCATTTTTACATGTTACTTCCTTTTCACTAGCTATAAATACATCCCGCCTGTGTGCTGGGGAGGGGTGTTCCCAGTCAACCCCAGTCCGGAAGGCTGCTCAATTCTAGAATATTTTTTCCTGTTCAAATAAATTTTGTTAATTTCATTTCATATTTTTTTAACAGAAAGAAACAAAAATCAGGTACCTTAAAGTAAGAGGTATCTAACGTAATAAATAAATAACCTGGGACTCTCTCCGTGGACCTTTTCTCAGCTCTTGACACTTCCTAGGCTCTCATCCACTCTCACTGCTTTAAATGCCATCTCTACATTAACAGCATTCAACTTTCTCTCGCTTAGACTTTTCCTTGTCTCCCAAGGCAACTATAACAAATGGCCACAAAAATGGTGGCTTAAGGGCCGGAGATTTAGCTCAGTGGTTCCAGCGCCTGCCTCGCAAGCGCAAGGTCCTGAGTTCGATCCCCGGTAACCACATAGAATGCTGGGCGTGGTGACTCACGCCCACCAGCCATCAATACCACATACCACAGTGCCGGGCGTGGTGGCTCAAGCCTGTAATCCCAGCACTCGGGAGGCAGAGACAGGAGGATTGCTGAGTTCCAGGCTTGCCTGGGCTCCATAGTGAGCTCAGGGCCAGCCTGAACTACAAAGCGAGACCCTGTCTCAAAAGAAAAAAAAAAAAAGGTGGCTTAAAAGAATGGAAATGTTTTCCTTACAGTTCTGGAGGCTGGAAGCACAGAATCAAGGTTCAGGAAGGTGGCGCCTCCTCCAATGCTTCCTCTCTTCTAGTGAAGCCTCTAGGGAGGGTCCTGCCTGGACCTTCAAGCTTCTAGTGGCTCCGGCTTTCCTTTGCTTGTGGAAACGTAATTCCAATCCTGGTCACCATCTCATGCAGACTTCTCCCTCTCTGCCTCTCTGTGTCTTACAAGGACACTAGTTTCTTCTCAGGATCCTTAAATAATTACATCTAAAAAGACTCCTGGCAAATAAGACCATAAAAGTTTCTGTGAACATGAGTTTTGGAAAGTATCCATTCAGCACACTGCACCATCTTAAATGGTTGCAAAAACTCTCTCAGGTTCGTCAGGGTAAAAACACTCAAGTCATTCGTTCTCATCACTCCCACACCCACTCACCCACACGAACTCCTGTCTGCGTGACCTCCAAAGAGCATCGAGAATGTGACGCCCCTCCAGCAGTCACTCCAGCCCGAGCTCCCCAGAACTTTCTAAACGGCTGACCTGTTCTTACGCTTATTCCTCTCAAGTACACCATCAATGTTAGAGTGGTCCTCTGATGCTTAAAACCCTCCTATGGCTTCCTATCTCATTTGGAATAAAGGCCAGTTTCATTCCAATGGCCCACAAGACCCAACAAGGTCTGATCACAGGGACTTCCTGTTGTGGCTCAGACATGGCAGGTGGGCTTTGCCTCGGGCCCTCTGCATTACTAATCCTTCTATGGGAAATATTTTTCCTCCAGATAAGCGCAGTTATCTTTCTGCCCCTCTGCTTGCTTCACTCAGGTCTTTCCTCCCGTGTCAGCCTCTCAAGGAGGCTGTCCTGAACACCTAGCTAAAGTCACCTTTGTCACCACCACCGCCTCACCTTTGGATTTCCTATGCTTCCTTCTTTATGCTTCAACCATGATCTGAAATCTTTTATATGCTTTATATTCAACTGTCGATTGTCTGCCCTTCCCATATACCCTAGCATCTGAACTCCATGAGGGGGAAGGGTTTCCATCTAGTTTGTTCACTATGGTTCACCTCAGTACATAGTAGGTGATCAGTAAATCCAATGGATCACTCAAGCACTGAGAAGAAACTTCAGGGGAACAAATATAAGAGCAGAGCGAACATTCAGGTTCCTGGTGCCCTGGGCTAAAGCAATAATGAAGCAGAATGATGGAACCACCACTACCTGATTCAAAAACCAGGGTGAAGAAAACTCATCTTCTCATACACTGCGCTGTCGAACCAAGGCCTGTTCCTGTCAGGTGATTATGCCAACTAAATACATTAGTAAGCCAGGCTAACAACAGATCCCACCTCCCCAGCAAAGAATGACCTTTTAAAAAACTTAACTGGTGCTAAGGCTGTGCACTTGCTAGGCAAGTGCTCCACTACCGAGTAAATCTCCACCCCAAGAATTGCATTTTAAGAGGATTCCCTTGGAGAAAAGTCTCCACATCCAAGGAAGTTGATCCAACGATGGACATGTGAGACCTAACGGGCAGGTCTGATTATAACAACAAAGCGAGACCCTGTCTCAAAAAAAAAGGGGGGAACACGGCGAACTGTCTATTGTGTACATTTTTTTTTTTTTT
>PVIC010049373.1:0-13190 GCA_004025085.1 Thryonomys swinderianus | reverse complement strand
GGGTTAGCTCAGTGGTTCCGGCGCCTGCCTTGCAAGCGCAAGGTCCTGAGTTCGATCCCCGGTAACCACATATAATGCTGGGTGTGGAGACACGCCCACCAACAATCAACACCGCATACCACAATGCCGGACGTGGTGGCTCACGCCTGTAATCCCAGCACTCGGGAGGCAGAGACAGGAGGATTGCTGAGTTCACGGCAGCTTGCCTGGGCACCATAGTGAGCTCAGGGCCAGCCTGAATTACAAAGCGAGACCCTGTCTCAAAAAGCAAAAAAAAAAAAAAAAAAAAAAAAAAAAAAAAAAAAAAAAAAAAAAAAAAAAAAAAAGAGTGTATCAGGAAAACAAACACAAGAAAGTGCTAAGAAGTTTCCAGGAAAAAGGGCTGGAAGGAACAAGGATCTGCCCATCAGACACTAAAATGTGTTCTGCATCTAAAAAGTGTAGACAACATGAACTAGGGGACAAAAGAACTGTAAAATTTAAAGGGGAAGTTTTGAAACAGTGCAGAACACTGAGGCCTACACCAGGAGAAAAGCCCATCAAATCTACAAGGGCTGTGGCATTAGCACCTGTAGATTTTATTTCAGCCCTGCCACAGTGCCAGATCCTAGTTAGGTTTATCCCCCTAGGGAGATTTTATACAAATGCTGATGCTCTCATTAAACCTAATCAGCAGTCATTGCTGAAAGTTCTAGTTAGACAAAAAATATAATTTTAAGAAATAATTTTAAAAGCCAAAAGAGGTAAGAAAATCATGACTATTACATGTAGACAGGGAACAAATCATTCAACAGTAGGAGTGATGCAGAAGCTTGTAGAAAGCTCTGGACCTATGCAATAAACTGTAAGAGAGAAGAAAACATCATTCTAAAGCATAAGAGATGTGTGGTTAGTGGCAAGAAAATGTGCTATAAATGCAAACATCTGAGGAAACAAACATCCATGGCCAGAAAGCTGCACATGCTCAGTAGGCTCTTGTATAGCAAGTTAGCCCTGCTCATGTCAGGTCACCCACCACAGGACAACACAGAAATCAGGGTTTCTGTCTGAATACTCCAATTTAAAAGTATTGGCAAATAACTCCCTCCTAATCCAATGCCCCTCCTCCTACAGCAGAGACCTGGGTGACCTGCCTATCCCAAGTCTGGCCTGCAGAAGCATTACTGAGGGTGACATGCACCAGTAACCAGAGGCAATTCAGGTGTTGAGAGACCCAGTAAAGCTTAACCAAGCAAAAGAGGGCAATAGGTAATGATGCCAAGCTACAGTGACTTGTGCGGGGACATCTGAAAAGATAATCAGAGGGCAGTTATGTGCTCCAGCAGATTTTTAAAGCACACTGCACTATCTACTAGGAGAAACATAACAAAACAAAACAAAAAAACTAAGAAACAACAAAAAATCCACATGTCAGCATGGTTCAGAAAATTGAGTCTGCTGATCCAGAGGACCTGAGTTGTTGTTGGCTTGCAAGCTAAACAACTCCAATCACTGATGCTGAGAAACAGGCTGGCAGAAGAGAAGGAAAAGTCCAACCTAAACCCATGCACTAAGATCAACTCTAAAAGGAGCAAAGCCAAGTGCATGTATTTTCTATATAAAATTGCCTTATATATCTCTTCTTGGCCTTTTGGCTAAGATCAAGTGTAAAATTGCCTTATAGACAAAGCATGAAAGGATTACCATTATAGAACAGACCATAAACACAGATATAACATTTTATATATATATATATAAATATATATAGTTTATATATATATTTATATATATGTCTATATATTTATATATATAATATATATATATTATCCACATATATAGCATATTAGGAAACTAAGTAGAAGCTCATTTCTCATTATGAAATGGAGCCTACTCACCTTGCCAAAAATTGTAAATTTTAAAAAAAGCTTTGTTCACTATTAAAAATGATAAAGGTGGGTTGGAGATTGAGTTCAGTGGTTCCGGCACCTGCCTCGCAAGCACAAGGTCCTGAGTTCCATCCCCAGTAACCACATACAATGCTGGGTGTGGTGACTCATGCCCACCAGCAATCAATACCACATACCACAGTGCCAGGTGTGGTGGCTCACGCCTGTAATCCCAGCACTCAGGAGGCAGAGACTGGAGGATTGCTGAGTTCAAGGCTTGCTACACTGGGCTACACAGTGAGCTCAGGGCCAGCCTGAACTGCAAAGCAAGACCCTGTCTCAAAAAAAATTTAAAAATTAAGAAAAAAATGATAAAGGCAACCACTATAAGTGGTAACAGAAAGTCAAAACTGAAGGATAAATATCCAAGAGGATAGAAGTCCACTTTCACACTCAAAGAAATGTAGATTGAGATAACAATGAAATGACATTTATTAATCTGTTGACAAAAACTATCTTAAATTATCATGCTGAGTTGTGACAAGAGCTTCGTGACAAAGATAGGCCCCTAAAACACTGAGAAAGAATAAAGTAACACATCTCTAAAAGGATTTAACAACAGATAAAAAGTGGCACAATGCTACAGTTCCTTAATCATACAATTTCACATTTATGATTTTTTTTTTAGGGTGAAGTAAAGGTGTAATTTTGACTTATCCAGATATTCAACTTAACATTGGCTCTTAACAGAAAAATATGGGAGAAAAACACATTTCAGTATGATACAATACCATAACCACTCAAACTTACAACTGGATATGTAAGATATTATTAGGAAGACATAAAAATGTACATTTAAATCCCCTTTTTACATAAAATACATACATGAATGTATGTAAATATCTATGTGTCTCAGAGAAAAGGTATAAACACATGCATAGAAAAGTTTGGAAGAATAAGCCCTGATTAGTTATGGCTACTTGGGTGGTAGACCTCATTATGTAAGACTAGTCATTCTCAAGTATTTGTGTAATTTTTTTTTTTTTTTTTGAGACAGGGTCTCGCTTTGTAGTTCAGGCTGGCCCTGAGCTCACTATGTAGCCCAAGCAAGCCTCGAACTCAGCAATCCGCCTGTCTCTGCCTCCCGAGTGCTGGGATTACAGGCGTGAGCCACCATGCCCGGCAGTATTTGTGTAATTTTTGAATTTGTGTATTTGCTTCAGCAAGCATGTTCCAGTTTTATAATAAGGCAAAATAAAAATATTAACAATCAGCTTTGAAGATTGTTAATGACATGGGTAATTCTTTTCAGGAGATTAAATGAAAATAAACTATTAAACTAGCCCAAATTTTGCTTTTTAAAATGTAAACAGAAATTATGGTTTAGTCCTAGAACATTCCCCCAAAACACTGTGTGCAGAAGTGGGGCTTTTGGATGATGACTGGATCATGACCTAGTGTTAAGAGTTGGACCTGGTTGGAGGTAGGTCTCTAGGGCCATGACCTACTGGGCTCTATCTCCTGCCCCAGCTTCTCCCTTCTTTCCATTCCTTGGTCGCCATAATGTGAGTAGCTTTGCTCTGCCAGAGCCTTCCATCATGCCATTTCTACTTTGAAGCTGGCCAACCGTGTACAAAATCCTCCAAAAAACCATGAGCCAAAGTAAATGTCTCCTCCTTTAAGTTGTAGGTCTTAGATATTTTGTGTGACAAGAAAGTGACTAAACAAGATATAGATACACAAGAAAATGAAAAAATTGATATGACCACATTATGTAAATAAAGGTCAAGTCTAGGCACTATATTGAATTAAAATCCTGTTTCTTCCTTATGTGTTATATTCCATCCCAAATAAGTTAGTTACATAGTATAATAACATTATATTTTGTTATAGTTATAATAAGTTTCTTTTGTTAAGTTGCCACATTATTCGGTTTTGTGAATCATAAGAAAAAAGTATAGCCAGGGCCGGAGGGTTAGCTCAGTGGTTCCGGCGCCTGCCTCGCAAGCACAAGGTCCTGAGTTCGATCCCCGGTAACCACATAGAATGCTGGGCATGGAGACTCACGCCCACCAACAATCAACACCGCATACCACAATGCCGGACGTGGTGGCTCACGCCTGTCATCCCAGCACTCGGAAGGCAGAGACAGGAGGATTGCTGAGTTTGCGGCGGCTTGCCTGGGCACCATAGTGAGCTCAGGGCTAGCCTGAGCTACAAAGCGAGACCCTGTCCAAAAAGCAAAAAAAAAAAAAAAAAAAAAGTATAGCCAACAACATCCCTGACCTACTTGGATCTGTTTTTTCCACTGTGTCATGACACATTAAATGGCTGAGAAAATGGGAATGTAACTTATAAAGTCCAAGGAAAAATATCTGGGAGAAAGAATCATGATGCAAATGAGGCTTAAATTATAACTCATTTGCACTCATAATTTTAATGGGGATTAAAACTTCAGAAGCCTTTTAGAGCACATGTTTCAGAAAAAATATTTCAAAAATGCTATAATTATCAAGTTGCGTTTTTCAAAAAATTCTACAGATGATGTATTTTTAAAATAGGTTGATGTAAGGTGGTTCTACTTTCATTACTAAAACTTATACTAGGCAAGTTAAGAATAAAAAAGATAAAGATACAATTTGAATAGGGAGGAGAGATAATGTAATTCACACATACAAAAACTACAGGAATCAATTACTACACAAACAAGATGGAACCTGCCAAGACACACCTCGGCAGCTGCAGCAACTGGGACATGAGCTCTACTGTTAACTCAAACTAGTATTTTATCATCAACCTACAAGGGTCTCAGCAGTCAGGAGAAACACACGGAACACGGAAACAGGATTCTTTAAGGGAGACAAGCAGCAGTATGCAATACAGACCTCAGGCCAGACTGCCTAGGCTCAAATTCCAGTCTTGCTCTTTTCTAGCTTTGTGACCTTGGGAAAGTCATTGAAATATCTGTGCTTCAGCTTCTTGACCTGCAAACCACAGAGAATAAACCCCTAACTTACAGGGTTGTTCTGAGAACTAAGTGAAGGACTGATGCTGAGTTGGCTCAAAGTAAGTGTGCTACAGAAAAATCTAACAGTAGTTTACACTTACAAGGTCTGACTGAAAGGTATAGTCAATGTTTAAATTTTAAAATTACAGTACTCGCTTCGACAGCACATATACTAAATTTTAAAATTACAGTAAAAGACATTAATCTTCCCTAAAATAACTTTCCCTCACTTTGACACTTGGCCTGTCACCTTTGCCACTTTCGGAAGTAGTTCTACTACAAGTCCTCTTTCATGCCTTTACAAGGTGTGATCAAATACACAATGAATATTGCTGCTGAGTGCCTTTCAACAGAAAGGCAAGCTCCTGAAAACATTATCATGTATCCAAATGCACATTATACATCACATTTGGCACCACAAATGCTCTGAATCCTTCCAGTTGCTCCCGAAAGTCAAAATGACTGTGAAAAGTAAATATTTCAAATCAACTCAGGACTTTGAGGTAGCCATGACAGTAAAACCAAAGACAAGATGACTTCAGCTCTGCTTCAGAAAATGACAAGAATAATAGGATAAGTGAATTTGAAGCAATGGGGAGTATTTTAAGGGGAATTCATTGCAATTTGTCTTTTAATGGTAATAAATTTTTTAAAACATTCACTGTATTTTCCAATCACCCCCTACAAGTTATTGACTGAAAAAATAATTTTAAAATTATATGGAGATATGTAGAACTATTATTTAAATTATGATTCTCCTCCAAGACATGTCCTCAAGCACATGAGTCATATTACCATAGCTATTTTCCACTAACGGGACTAAATCATCAACATGGAATGACACAGTAGGACAAGTACAGGCTATAGAGGCAAGCAAATCTAGCTGAAGTCCAGCTCTTCTACATACTAGCTACATGACCTTGGGACAACTATTATCTGAGCCTCAACACATTCATTGTGCGACCAGGAGAAAGAATAATACTTATCCTCATAGGACAGCTATGAAAATTCAATGTGATAAGTAGAGAAACTTTTACCCTTAATTTGCTTGAGTTTTATATTAGCACCATCCTTTGGGTTTTGAATTTGGTAGCGTGTATTTTATTTAACCTTCTTTCACTTCTAGGAATATCTGAAATTTAAGATCCTTTTAGCAAAACTATAATAGGGAAAACCACCTAATTTTTCAAGAACAAGTACAGTGGGGAAATGTTTCTGATGAAGGAGAAAAGCAGAATACAAAAGACATAACACATAACAGTCATCATATTTTTTAAAATTCTGCTGCATAAAATACAAGCAAATTACAAAGTAATATTCATATGGGATAAGTTTATCTGTACTTATTTGACTTTTCATTTTTGCACTGAAAAAACAGTAAACACCCAATGTCAATGCCATTTTATTTCTCGTTAGTCCTTTTGTGCATTTCAGATGCTTCTTATGAACATGTTCTGCTTGTACAATAACAAAAGCAGTTATTTTAAAACAAGAACATAAACGTAAAGGAAAAGAAAAAATGAAAATTAACTGAAATGCTCACAGTGCTTGCATTTTCCAAGTTTTCTATAAAGTGGTTAATCTCACTTTTACAATGAAAAAAACAATTTTAAAAACATCTCTCCTGCCGTCAATGTCTTTGTTTCATTCTTAGCTAAAATTCATGAATAAATATTATGTTTCTCAAGATTTTCAGAAGTACAGTTCCAAAAAACTTAAGAAATATGAGAAATAGCTCACACCCCAAGTCTAGCCTTAAAAGGAATTTACACATGGTTTGGGCAAGCCAGGCCCAGTTAGAAAAGAAATGTAGAAACTCACCACCCTTAAAAAGGCCAGTCTGGGCAAACTGATGAGGTCCTGCCTTTTAATGAAAAAGGGCTGGGGAAGTATCTCAGTGCAGGGATCACCACGCCCAGACCACGGACTGGTATCAGTCCATGGTCTGTCATAAACCCAGCTGCATAGGAGGTAAACAGTGGGGAGCATGTGAGCAAAGCTTCATCTGTTTTCAGCCAGTCTCTATCACCCCATAACTGCCTGGGCTCCACCTCCTGTCACAGCAGCAGCAGCAGCAGCAGCAGCAGCAGCACTGGATTCTCATAGGAGGGAAAGCCCTACTGTGACCTGCCCGTGCAAAGGATCTAGGTTTCATGCACCTTATAAGAATCTAACACTTGGGGCTGGAGATTTAGCCCAGTGGTTCCAAGCGCAAGGTCCTGAATTCAATCCCGGTAACCACATACAATGCTGGGCGTGGAGACTCACGCCCACCAGCAATCAATACCACATACCACAGTGCCAGGCATGGTGGCTCATGCCTGTAATCCCAGCACTCAGGAGGCGGAGACAGGAGGATTGCTGAATTCGAGGCTTGCCTGGGCTACATAGTGAGCTCAGAGCCAGCCTGAACTACAAAGCGAGACCCTGTCTCAAAAAAAAAAAAAAAAAAGAATCTAACACTTGATAATCTGAGGTGATGCTGAGGAAGTGAGGCTAGTGCTGGGGAGAAGCTGCAAATACAAATTAACATTAGCAGAGAATTTTGACTATAAGGAGAATACACTAAGTCAACTCTTTGTAGATTTGTATCAAAACCCTATCAGTGTTTGGCAAACAAATATTGAGCTGCCCCTGGTGGCAGGGTTTAAGTGGCAAGTAAGTTGATGTACTTCAATTGTATAGCTACATGTTGCAGCAGGCTTTAACTCAGAATCCAACACTTATTTTAGTCTGCATGTGGTCTACCCATTATCTTATTTACCACTCCCATCCATGCTTCTTTCCTGCACTGCACACTTATCTCAGTTACAGTTTTCTTAAATCCACAGCTAATCCTGGGCAAAGTGAGTAAAAAGCAAGTATCACTGGAGGACTTCTCTGCAAAAAGGGAACGACACAATCTTGAGACAGCAGAAAACTAAGACTGCCAACAAAAGAAAGCTGCATTTAAAAGAAAATACCCCACCTAAATTATGGGTGCACTGAAACCAAGGATCAATTCTCCAGCCTGCTTTACCACATGGAGACCAATCACTACGTAAAGACAAGCCTTTGAAGAAAAGAAAAATAATGAACACAAAGAACAGAAACCATCATTGGAAGCCATTACGTCATCAAATGTGTCTACACTGAGAGCATCATTCTTAGTGGCTAACAGTGAAGAGTGATCAACTCTTCACTGTTTGCTGCTACCAACAATTGTCATGAACTTTTTTATTGAGACAGGGTCTCACTTTGTAGTTCAGGCTAGCTCTGAGCTCACTATGTAGCTCAGGCAAGCCTCGAATTCACAGCAATCCTCCCAAGTGCTGGGATTACAGGACACCCAGCTGTCATGAACTTTTAGGAGAGGGTATAATTTAAAAGGTGGAATGTGTTCCTTTTTTGGTAGCACCATAGCTAGATGAAATAGCAGAGGAAACTGAGGCAAACAATTGTTAAGAGTATTAATGAATCACCGTGATACTGCAGGATGCAATCCAGGTTATAAGTCTCCTGATGTAATAAACCAAAAATGCTTTTGTGCCGGGCGTGGTGGCTCATGCCTGTAATCCCAGCACTCGGGAGGCAGAGACAAGAGGATTGCTGAGTTCGAAGCTTGCCTAGGCTACAGAATGAGCTCAGAGCCAGCCCGAACTACAAAGCGAGACCCTGTCTCAAAAAAAAAAAAAAAGAAAAATGCTTTTGTGTAACATGTCTTTCAGGAGGATATGCATGTGAATACGTCACCTTTGTTGCCAATTAACAACACAACTGCAGAAGATAATTACCTATCAGGAAAACAACTGATAATATTATGTTTTATATATGGACATGAATAGCTAGCATGGTTTAATGGCTTTCTGGTTTCACTATATGATTAAAGAGATCACTTCTGAATGTGAGTATATATACTGGCAGCCACAGAGAAATGTTGACTAGACAAAACATGTTACCTGAACTTACCAGTGTTGTGTACGATGTGATTATAATTATCAACAACCACATTGAAGTGTGTTTTAATTACTTCTTAACGCTGGGACAAAATACCCAACACCCACATATTAAAGGAGGCCACCCCCAAGGTAACCCACCTCCTTCCAGCATCACCCCAGCTATAAATCCATCAGTGGACTGATCCAGTAACACACACCCATGAGCTAGTATCATACATCCATGACCCAGTCACCTCCCAATGCCCCACCTATGAGTACATAAGGCTTTAGAGGGACACCTAGATATAAAAAACTATAACCAAGTGCATGGTCTTAACAAATATCTGCATATGCAAAGCTCTGTGAGAAGACAGGCAGAGAACGCATAACTTTATACACAGAAGTGAGATAATCTTCTACAGAGTGTTTTAGTAATGACAGTTGCTCCAGAAATTTCTTTTAAGTTTCAAAAGAATTGAGAATTACTTCACAACCACAAAAGACCCTCTGAACTGGGAAGGAATGGATCTACAACCCATTTGTGAATAAACCAGGTGCACTGACTTAGTCCATGCCAGAATATCAACTGCTTAAGACTGCAAATCATGGTGTCCTTAAAAGTAGCTTGTAGATAACTTCAAATTCTTATATATTCTGGATCAGTCAAGGTGAGACATCCTCAGTGCTATAAAAGCACTACAAAAGCCTGCTTTCATTTCCAACACCCTATCTTTGCAATGTAGGGTTTTCTGTAGTGACAGCAACCAAAATTGAGATTACAGAGTAGACTGGCCATAAGCAACACATTTTGGATGTTACTGTCTTCCATCTCATCAGAAGGGTCCATTTAGCTGCAGGCTCCCACTGATTCTGCATTACACTGAGTCGTGTAAATATTTATTATATTTACAGTGCAATCATAGAAGTAAAATACATAACAAATGTAATGTGCTTGAACTATCCCCAAACCATTACCCTCTCCTACCTAGTCCATAGCAAAACTGTCTCTCATGAAACCAGTCCCTAGTGTCAAAAGTGGGGACCACTGGCTCATTATGAAGGCTCTTTGTCTAAGCCCCCAGTATTCTCACCTCCTGAAAAAAAAGGCAAAATTATCCTTGGCCCGAAAACAGAAACCCAAGTAAAACAAAATGATTAATGTTTAGTTTCCACTAAAGCACCAAAATCAAGGGCTGCTACTTCCCAAAAGGCCTCATACAAAACGCACAATTTACAAATGTTGCCGACAAGTCTAAAACGGAGAAAGTAGCAAAAAAAAAAAAATTAAAAATAATGTCTTGGGCCGGAGGGTTAGCTCAGTGGTTCCGGCGCCTGCCTCGCAAGCGCAAGGTCCTGAGTTCAATCCCCGGTTACCACATATAATGCGGGGTGTGGAGACACGCCCACCAGCAATCAACACAGCATACCACAATGCCGGACGTGGTGGCTCACGCCTGTCATCCCAGCACTCGGGAGGCAGAGACAGGAGGATAGCTGAGTTCGCGGCGGCTTGCCTGGGCACCATAGTGAGCTCAGGGCCAGCCTGAACTACAAAGCGAGACCCTGTCTCAAAAAAAAAAAAAAAAAAAAAAAAATAATGTCTTTATTTGAAGGAAGACTGAAGTATTGATTACAATGTTGAACAGGGTACTTTTAAGGTTTAAACTGAGCCTGTTTCATAATTACCACTTGAATGTATACTTGGTCTTTTAACTTATACTAAAATCTGAGAACTCAGAATGTATCTGGCCCAAAGAAAAGCTCCTTAACCATGTATCTATTGAATCAATGAACTGAAGAGTGAAAAAAAAAGTCATAAGGCCTGATACCTTTCCTATGAGCATATTGCTTCCAACTAAATAAATTCTAAAAAGATGATGAGAAGCCAAAATGACAAGTTATTCTGGCCACCTCCACAAGTTGTGTATTCAACACATTGAACACATATCTAAGAAAGAATATGCCATTAGGAGTATGGTGTGATCCTTCCAGAGGCCATGAAAACAGAAGTGATGGCAGGAAATACTAGGGGTATCTGTCTCAGCATCATGTGGGGAACAGAAGGTATCTCTGGGATCTTTAGCAGAAATGAAGATAGGGTGTAGTCTTCAAATGCCCCTCCCCTCCTTAGAGTTTGCCCATGTGTAGGGGACACCAGTAGACCACGGAGGAGCTCATTAAGCCTTTCCAACTGCATTCAAGGCTCTTAATAATATTTTAGATCAGATAACACTGTCCCTCAGATAAAAGTTCCAGCTCAGTTGAATACTGCAAGTCCCACTTTGAACTGATCTTTTGTGCTAGTTCCCACAGCAGTGCACTGTGGGTTCCAGTTAGCACGGTACTTGCAGCACTGATAAACATCTAAGTTATTAAGTGCTCCATACAACTATGTCCTTACTCAGATTCCCTCAGCTGTCCAAACACACCAGGATCCTGCAGTCTACCTCTGATTTTTTTTTCCTTCATGCAAAGAAAGAAGATTTCATACTTAATGACCCACTGAGACTGCCCTCCTAAATTAACCAATAATCTAATAACGCCAAATCCAGCATACTCTGAAAGTGTAAAAGAAACTAAGGAGATATGGTCAGAAGAAATAGAAAACCAAGAAGTACAGAGGGGCAGAAAAAGTCACGAAGTAAAGAATTTTAGAAAGAAATATTCACTAAGGCCAGAAGCAAGAGGACATTCCACTACGATGAAGACTAAGAAGCACCCACTTGATTATTGGTGAGGATATCACCCATCTCCCTGTCCACAGTGGCTTTACACTGCAGGAAGGCAGAAGCTGACTTCAGGGAGCCAGGAATACAAGCCTGCCATAGTGGGCGGTATCAAAAAATAGCAGAGGAACTAGAAAGGGCTGCTGGGGGGAGGGGGTTGGTAAGTAAAAGTTGTCTTTTAAGACAAGTAGTTGAGAAAACTGCCCAACAGTTGCAAAGACAGACGCAAGGGGCACTAGAGGGGATTAAGCTTTTGTACTTGCAAGACAAGGCCCAGAAAAAGGGTCCTGTTAATATGTAAACCTGACTGAGCACTTACTGGGACAAAATTCTAGGAGTTACAACCTTAACTCTTTTCATCTTCCTTTCTATTTTCAGAGGCTAGAGGATAGGCAATCTGACTTCACCAAAACAAAGATGCACCCCAAGCCCGGAGAGCAGTAAGGGGAGGGGGCTCCTGGCTGTGGGAGCCTCTGAAGAACCACTGAGGTTCCCACGAAAGAAAGCATCAGCTCCAACCATGTGTCAGGCTCACTTTTTCAAGAGTAGGATACAGAAGAAATGTGTGGTGCTAGAAGAAAACCAGTTAACAGTGGGTGGAAGTGGGCCTCTATAAGAAGGGGGGGTTCCTTCACTCCTTTAAAGTCAGAGAAAGGAACAAGCTGCGTGTGGCTAGAAACAAGGCAAGGGAGGGAAGCAGGAAGCCCAGGGGGCACCAAGGTGGTGGTTCTGACTCTGAACAGGCTGAGGGTGAGATGGGGAGAAAGTGCAGAGTCTCAAGGGTAGATGTGAAATGGAAATACCACCAAGGGGTGGCTGAACCCTAGAAACCATCCCTAGGGCTCAGCTCAGTTTAGCCACCAAAATTAACACGGGGCTAGGGTTTTGCTCAATGAGTATAGCGGGTGGCTGAGTCTGGGTGAAAGAGCAATCAGGATAATTAACGGCAGGTTCCAAACCGGATACCCAGTTTTGTATGGGAGATGCCAGACATGATCTGACATAGCAGAATCCAGGAAGGATCCACCTCGTGCCATCAGCCATTGTGGGGCCACAGTGAGGAGACCCAGGACGTGCACTTACTGTGAAGAGGGCATGTCCAGCTGGACTGAGGCAGAAGACCCGGTTTCTAGGAAGCCCTTGCTCTGCCATCCCATCTTCCCCACCCATCTCGTACCCAGCAGACTAGCCTGAAGTTCTGCCCTCAGCCTTCCAACTGTACTCAGTGCCTCTCAGGCCCCACCCACACTGATGGCCTTCACACCTCACCACATCCAGTCCAACTGCAGAGCTCCCCAAGCACCCACTGCGTATCTCAACTGGATTCCACTGCTCAGTGTTACACGGGCCCAAGACTGAACTCACCTTCCACTGAAATGAACTCTTTCTTCTCTGTGTTCCCAACTGTAGTTCATGGTAACCCTGTGATAAACCAGGGTCACGTTCAACACTTCTTCTACCCCTACCACCCAATCCAACAAGCTTGGCTGACCCGACATACCTGCAGAAACACTTTTACAAATTCTTTTCTCTGCACTGTCCATTCTGTTTGCTCTTTCCTTAACCAGGCCTTCAGCATCTCTCTGTCCTTCTTGCTGGCCAGCCTCTTGTCTTGATCTAAATCTGTTTGCTCATTAAACTTCCCTAGGGAGCCCTTAAAAATACACAGTTTGGG
>PVIC010049372.1:0-13186 GCA_004025085.1 Thryonomys swinderianus | reverse complement strand
AAAAAAAAAAAAAAAAAAAAAGAAATGAAATCTGCCTGGCCTGGTGGCACATTCCTGTAATCCCAGCACAGGGGAGGTTGAGGCAGGAGAATTACTGTGAGTTTGAGACCAGCCAGAGCTGCACAGTGAGTTCTATAAAAACAAACAAACAAACAAATACAACACAACAATATATAGTACACAAGAAACAGATTCAACTAAAAAAAGAAACAGCCAGACGTGGCGGCTCATGCCTATAATCCCAGCACTTGGGAGGCAGAGGCAGAAGGATTACTGAGTTCAAGGCTAGCCCGGGCTACATAGACAGCCTGTGATAAAGTGAGACCCTGTCACAAAAAACAAAAACAAAAAATTCACAGATTAAAAAATCAAAGAATAGAAAACAAAATTCCATGCAACAGAAACCAGAGAAAAGGAGGAGCTATCATAATTTCAGACATAGTGGATTTTAAGCCAACACTGATCAGAAGAGACAGCATCATTACATATTGGTGAAGGGAACAATTCAATAGGATGATAGTACAATTATAAACATATATACCAGATATCAGCACAGCCAACTTCATAAAACCAACACTAATAGAGATGGAAAATCAGGTAAACACTGAAACAATAGTAATTAAAATCCTCAATACCCTGCCATCACAAATGAACAGATCAATTAGACAAAAAAAACAAACCAAAACAAAACAAAAAAACAAGGAAATGTCAGAGCTGAACCCAATTTTTGAACAAATGGACTTAATAGGTAATCACAGTGCTTCATCCAAAAACAACAGAATACACATTCTTCTCAGCAGCACGTGGGACTTTCTCCAAGACAGATCACACACTAGCCCATAAAGCATGCTTAAGTAAATGCAAAAGAATTGAAACTGTCCCATGCATGTTATCAGATCATAGTGCAATGAAACCAGAAACAATGGTAAAAGACACCACAGAAACTTTGCAAACACATGGAAATTAAACAATACATTTGAATAATCACTGGGTCACAGATGAAATTAAAGAAAAATTGGATAGTTCCTACAATCAAATGATAATCCCAGTGCAACACACTGAAACCTACGGGAATGAAAGCAGTTCTAAGAGATTAAGTTTAGAGTAGTGCATACTCATATCAGGAAAACAGCAAGTTCAAATAAATAATCTAATGATGTACCTCAAGGTCACAGAGAAACAAAATCTAAATCCAAATATAGTACAAGGAAGGACATTATAAAGTTCAGAGCATAAATCAATGAAATTGAGACTAAAAAACCACAAAGAATTGAGCCAGGGATGTAGACTGGCGGCACAGCACAACACCTGCCTGACAATTGTGAGCTTGATCCTGAGTCTGATCCTCAGTACCAAAAACTAAACCAAAACAAACAAGAGAATAAATTCATTCTTTGAGAGAGTAAACAAAATAGATAGACTTTTAGGGCTGGAGGGTTAGCTCAGTAGTTCCGGCGCCTGCCTCGCAAGCACAAGGTCCTGAGTTCGATCCCCGGTAACCACATACAGTGCTGGGTGTGGAGACTCACACCCACCAACAATCAACACCGCATACCACAATGCTGGGCTTGGTGGCTCAAGCCTGTAATCCCAGCACTCGGGAGGCAGAGACAGGAGGATTGCTGAGTTCCAGGCTAGTCTGGGCTACATAGTGAGCTCAGGGCCAGCCTGAACTACAAAGCGAGACTTGTCTCAAAACCAAACAAACAAACAAACAAACAAAAACAGACTTTTAGCAACCTTACCAAACAAAATAAGGAATGAAAATGTCCAAATTTTTGCAATGGAAAGGAAAGAGGTGAAACTGCAAAGGAATCTGCTGAAATCCAGAAAATCGCTGGTAACTACTTTGAGAAACTATAATAAAATAGAAAATTCAAGAAATGAACAGATTCCTAGACACATATGAACTACCAAAGCTGAACTAAGAAGATAAAAAAATCCTGAGTAATTCAATATCAGTCAAAGAAATTAAAGGAGTAAAAAAATGGAAATCAGAAACTACCTAATAAGAAAAGCCCAGGTCCTGACAGATCTACTGAATTCTAGAAGAACTTTAGAGAAGATCTAACACCAACAATTGCCAAACTCTTTAATGAAATGGAAAGGAAAGCATACTCCCAATGTCATTCATAGAAACAAGCATTACCCTGATGATTCTAAAACCAGGAAAGGACTCGAATGAAAAAGAGAACTATAGGCCAATCTCTTTAATAAAAATGCAAACATTCTCAGTAGGAATGTGGCAAGCACAATGGAGCAGATCATCACAAAAATCATGCAGCATGACCAAGTAAGATTCATTCAGAGAGATCCAGGGATGGTTCAATGTATGCAAATTAATATAATACACCACATAAACAGAAGCAAGGACAAAAATCACATGATCATCTCAGTAGACACAGAAAAACATTTGACACAATCCAGCATCCATTCATGACTTTGAAAAAAGCCTGAAAAAAGTAGGTAGAGAACATCTCAGTCTGATAAAAGCCATCTGTAACAAACCAATGGCAACATTATCCTAAATGGAGAGAAGCTGAAAGCTTTCTAATATCAGGAATGAGATGAGAATATGTGCTATCACCACTCCTGTTCAATATAATTCTTGAAACATTAGCCAAAGTAATTAAACAACAAAAAGAAATAAAAGGAACAACGATAGGAAAGGAAAGGAAAAAGTTAAAATTATTATTATTTGTCTCCCATCCAAGTACTATGCAGGCCCGACCCTGCTTAGCTTCTGAGATCGGACGAGATCAGGCACGTTCAGGGTGGTATGGCCATAGACAAATAATCATCATTTGTAGATGACATAATCTTTTACATAGAAAACACCACAAAACCCACCAAAAGACTCCTAGAATTAATAACCAAATTCAGTAGCATAGGAGGATATAAGGTCACCACTGAAAAATCAATAATGTTCCTGTATATCAGTAACAAACTCACCAAGAGAGAAATTAGGGAGACAACACCTTTCACAATCACAGTGTCATGGTGGGGGGTAAGAAGGGAGGGAAAGAGATATACTTGGGAATTAATCTAACCAAGAAAGTGAGAGTCTTCTACAATGAGAATTTACAGCTCTCTGAAAAAAGGAAATGGAAGAGGATATCAGAAAAGATATCCGTTGGGCCAAAGATTTAGCTCAGTAGTTCTGGTGCCTGCCTGGCAACTGCAAGGTCCCTGGTTCAATCCCTGGTAACCATATACCACATACCACCGTACCGGGTGTGGTGATTCACACCCTTAATCCCAGCATTTGGGAGGGAGGCAGAGGCAGGAGGATTGTTGAGTTCAAGGTTTGCCTGGGCTACATAGTGAACTCAGGATCAGCCTGAGCTACAAAGTGAGACCCTGTGTAAAAAAAAAAGTGCTGGAGAGCCTGCAAGGAAAAAGGAACCCTTTTCATTGCTGGTGGAAATGTATGATAAAATCACTGTGTAACTCGGTATGGAGATTCCTCAAAAATTCAAGGTAGAAATTCCATTTGATCCAGGTATTCCTCTGCTAAATATTTTTCCAAGAGTTAAAGACATGATGTTAGAGTGATATATGCATACATATATTTATAGAAAAACAATTCATAATAGCTAAATCTGGAAAGCAGGCTATATATCCATGGACAGATGAATGACAGAAAAGAAATATAATAGACACAGTGGAGTACTAGTCTGTTATAAAGAAGAATAAAGTTGGGCCGGAGATTTGGCTCAGTGGTTCCAGCACCTGCCTCGCAAGTGCAAGGTCCCTGGTTCAATCCCCGGTAACCACATACAACAATACTGGGTGTGGTGGCCATGCCCACTGGCAATCAGTACCTCATACCACAGATGCCAGGCTTGGTGGCTCAAGCCTGTAATCCCAGCACTCGGGAGGCAGAGGCAGGAGGATTGCTGAGTTCGAGGCTTGCCTGGGCTACATAGTGAGTTCAGAGCCAGCCTGAACTATGAAATGAGACCCTGTCTCAAAAAAAAAAAAAAAAAAAAAAAGAAGTACTCTGTAATGTCATACAATATATAATTAACCTATTAATTCCTATAATTACATATATATGAAATTGAAAACACGTCAATACAAAAACCTGTACTGGAGTGTTCATAGCAGCATTATTCATAATAACCAAATATTGGAGACAATCCCAAATGTCCATCATCTGATTAGTGGATAAACAAAATTTGTTAATTCATAATGGAATATTTATTCAGGCCTAGAAAGGAATGAAATACACATGCTACCACTTGAAGACATTATGCTTTCTTCACCACATTTTCCCAGCCTCCTTTAGGGCCACTGGACTGCAAACTAAAACCTCTACAAACTGAGCCAAAACAAACCTTTCCTCTTTTTGTTAAAAAAAAATATGCTAAGTGGAAAAAAACTGTCACAAAAGGCCACATATTGTTTCAATCCATTTATATGAAAAATGTGCAGAATAAGCAAATCCATAGAGACAGAAAGTAGATTAGCAGTTGCCAGGGGCTTGGAGGTGGGGCAGAATGAGGCGTGATTGCCAGTGGCGGCTGGTTTCTTCTAGGAGTGATGAAAATGTTTTGCAACTGGTAGTGATAGTTGTACAACTCTGTGAATACACTAAAACTCACTAATTTTTTTTTTTTTTGAGACAGTGTCTCACTTTGTAGTTCAGGCTGGCCCTGAGCTCACTATGTACCTCAGGCAAGCCTCAAACTCAGTAATCCTCCTGCCTCTGCCTCCCGAGTGCTGGGGTTACAGGCCTGGCACTGTGGTATGTGGTATTGATGGCTGGTGAGCATGAGTCACCATGCCTGGTATTGTATATGATTTCCGGATATCGAACCAGGGACCTTGTGCTTGGTAGGCAGGTGCCAGAACCACTGAGCTAAGTCTCTGGCCCTAAAACTCACTAAATTTTATACTTTAAAAGGAAAGATTTTGTAATCACAGCACTTGGGAGGCTGAGGCAAGAGGATCACCATCAGGTCAAGGCCAGTCTGGTGTAAATAGAGTTCAAGGCCAGCCTGAATAATGTAATGAGATCCTGTCTTAAAAAAAAAAAGCACCAAACAACCAAAAAGGAGGATTTTATTGTATATGAATTATATCTTGATGAAGCTGTTCCTTTTAGAAATGCTTAGGGGTGGGTATGTATCTTAGTGGTGGTAGAGCATTTGCCTAGAATGTGCCAAGCCCTGCATTTATCCCCAGCAAAGAAAAAAAGGAAAAGCTCAAATGTTTAATTCCATCATTGTATTTACATGTTTTTAAAAAAATCTCCTGGTTGGCCAAAGATTTAGCTGAGTGATTCCAGCACCTGCCCAGCAAATGCAAAGTCCCTGGTTTGATCACTGGTAACCACATATAACAATACCGAGCTTGGTGACTCACTCAGTCCCACCAGCAATCAGTACCACATACCACAGTGTTGGAGTGGTGCTTACCAGCACTGGGGAGGCAGAGGCAGGAGGATTGCTGAGTTCGAAGCTTGCCTGGGCTACGTTGTGGGCTCAGGGTCAGCCTGACCCTGTCTCCAAAAAACAAAACAAAACAAAATCTCCTAATTATTGATTTTTAAAGGCTACTGTATCCAGCATTCTTCATTCTTAGCCAACACCTACCTCCCCCTGACAGCCCAGTTCAAACCCTGCCTCTGCCATGGAGCAGCCCAGGCCAGTTTACCCTTTACTCTTCTTCCTACATCTGTTCAGCATTAACTGCTATCCACATTCTTATGTGGGCATCAAACACAAGCAGAGGGGCAACAGTGCTGGATTAAGAGGTGGAAAAATCAGGGCCATGCTAATAAACCCAACAAAATATGCCATTTCCTCATATGCACAATGGCTGTGAAAATTTCTACCTGTCCTCTCTCTTAGGCTTATCAAAGGACAAGACAGTACCTTTGTGAGGTGTAAAGTGCCCTACAAAATATCGTCAAAATCATCTGCTGATTTTCTTTACATGCAAAGCACTGGCTAAGAAGGATAAGATTGTTATTACTTTTAATATAAAAACTGAAGCTAGGAGAAAATTGGCTCCTCGAGGTGAAGTGTTGAAAGCTTGAAATAATAGTAGCTGATAGGGTGGAAGATGGCCCCTGCCCGCTGGTGGAGACCAGCTAGAGCTTGGGTCTGGAGCTTGGGGGTTTAGCCTCCGCGGGTTAGGGAGGGTTAGGGGTTCAGGTAGGAGATCTAGTCCAGTGTCAAAGTGGGAATGACCAGGATGCCGGAGACTCGGGTGAGTACAGGGGGTTAAGGTGTGGGCCGGCACTGGGGGACCTTCCTGCTCAGTGGGAAGTGTCTGTCCAACCTTTGGAAAGGCAAAGAGAGGTCGGGGTGTTGTGCGGTGGTGGTGCACTTGTGTAGTTTGTTTGAGGCTCTCCCTTTGATGCCTAGCACCAGGAAAAAAAGAAAAAGAAAAAGAAAAAATATATATGACAAGAACCATATATATAATTTCCGTTCTCTAATAGTTACAAAAGTAAAAAGAAACAGCTAAAATTCACTTCAACATATACAGCAACATATGTAAAATAGTATACCAACACAAAATTATTAAAAAAAACATTTTATTGGGCCAGAGGGTTAACTTAGAGGTTCTGGCGCCTGCCTCTCAAGCGCAAGGTCCTGAGTTTGATCCCGGTAACCACATTGAATGCTGGGGCGTGGTGGCTCATGCCTGTAATCCCAGCACTCGGGAGGCAGAGACAGGAGAGTTCGAGGCTAGCCTGGGCTACCTAGTGAGCTCAGACCCAGCCTGAACTACCAAGTGAGACCCTGTCTCAAAAAATAATCTGTGTTAGTTACAAGTAAGTAAAAATGGAAATTCGATTCTGTGGCGGCAGAGCCTCTGTCCCTGTTCCTGGGGGCTCAGGGGCTCTGTTGAGCCGGTTTCCCACCGGATCCTGCTCTCGGCCTTTCTTTTCTTTTCTTTCTTTTTTTTTTTTGAGACAAGATCTCGCTTTGCAGTTCAGGCTGGCCCTCAGCTCACTATGTAGCCCGGGCAAGCCTGGAACTCAGCAATCCTCCTGCCTCTGCCTCCCGAGTGCTGGGTTGACAGGCGTGAGCCACCACGCCTGCTTCAAGCCTTTCTTTTTATTCCGGGCTCAGCCCGCAGGCCTCCCCCCTTCTCTCAGTTCTGGACGCAGGAAACCAGGCAGCAGGCTGGGCCCGGGGCCATGGGAACCCGGAGTCCCGGCCTCGCGGAGAGCTGCAAGCCTCGCCCGGCCCAGCTGCCTGCCCGACGTGTTTGGGGTGTGGTAACCCCGCATCCTCCGTTTCCCTGCAGCGGGTTAGTTCTCGGAGGACTTGCGAACCGCGCCCGCTCCGTGCAGCGGGAGGAGGATGCTGGGGCCCACAGCAGGATGCGGGGCTCGCAGGGCGGGGGCGTAGCGCCCTCCCCAGGCCGCCTCCCCGCTGCGCCCGCGCGGCCAGCGCCTCCGCCAGTGCGGCTGCGCGAGGGGCGGAGCGGCCGCGCCTGGCGGACGTGAGAGTCGTGGAAGGCCGGTTTCCTTGTAAGATGTCTTCTTGGGGCCGGGCGGGCGCGGGCGCGTGCCTGTCACCCAGCTCTCCCAGAAGCCCGGCCTGGGTTAGGGAGACGCTGCGTTGGGTGGAGGGCTGTCTTCGTTATCATAGAAAGTGAAGCCCCATAAACCTACTACCCAACACTGCCCTGTGTCTGCTAGGCCTTTCTTCTCCCACCTCCCACCCTACGTACACTCCACGACTGCCCAAAGGCTGTATTATTACTCTTATCTTTTACTCCTTACTCAGCAATCCTCCTGCCTCTGCCTCCAGAGTGTTGAAATTACAGGTGTGAGCCACCATGCCTGGCACTGTGGTGTGTGGTACTGATTGCTGGTGGGCGTGAGTCACCACGCCCAGTTTGTTGTATGTGATGACCAGGGATCAAACCAGGGACTTTGGGTTTGCTAGGCAGGCGCTGGAACCACTGAGCTAAATCTCCAGCCCTACTCTTACCTTTTAAAGGCAGTTTCAGTAGTACTTTGTATGCTCCTCCAGACATCACACTTTAATTTCACTTATTTAAGGACTTTACAAAACGGTTTGAGTATGAACCTAGAGAATTAAAATCCCATGTCAACGCGAAGACTCACACAAGGGCTGGGGTTTTAGCTCGGTGACCTGCGCCTGACCCACAAGCCAAAGGTTCTGAATTCGATCCCTTGTAACAAGAAAAAATAAATACAAAATCTCAATGATGATGAATGTAATCATAATGTATACCTAAAATGTATCATTAATGTTAAAAAATACCAAAGACTTGCACAGAATGCAGCTGTTAATTAGTTACGAAGTAGAAACAACCCAGAAGCACATCAAGTGATAAATGGAAAAACAAACACAGCATAGCCACACAGTGGAATATTATTTGGTAATAAAAAAGAAATGACATTTTGATATATCCTACAGTGTATATTTGGGCTCCGAAAGCCTTACAAGCTGACTCAAAATCAAGGTCCCTTAAACTCTCACTTGTTCCTTTGGCCTCAGGTGCAGGGACAGCCTGAATTACCTTCCCTTGTCACCCTGACTGTCCTTATCTACCCCAGAAAAACATGCTGAGGGAGGCAACCTGGATGGATTTGGATTCTGTTTCCTGGGCTCCCTCTTAAATGACTGTGGGAGGGGGGTGTAGCTCAGTGGCAGAGTGCTAGCCCAGCACTATTACAACACAGCTTGCCACAAACATTCTGTGGTGTTTCTGGGTGTATATACATACTAATGTTTGTTGATTTGAATAGCAAGATACCAGGGCTCATATACTGTCTGCCTCCTTTTTATTTCTTGTCTTCTGCCTCTTCCCTACCTATCCTTGAGTGACTGCTACTCTACTCTCTTCTGAGAAGTTTCTCAGCTTCTACGAATGAATGAGAATATACAATTAAGTATTGTCTTTCTGTGTCTTGTTTACTCCACTTAACACAACGATCTAGTTCATTCACTTTGTCACACATGGCAGGATTTCATTATGGTTTTGGTTGGCTAGTAGTTGCATTGTGTATGTCTCCTTCAGTCCTTTATCCATTCATCTGTTGATGGATACCTTGTTTGATTCTGTTTTAGCTACTGTGAATAGTGCTACAATAAACACAGGAATGTAGGTATTGTCAGTAGGTAAGTTAGCTATCTCGTAGGCAGGTAGACAGAGCCAGCCCTCAAAAAGCTGACCTGGAGAACAGCCAAGGAGCCCAGTGGAGAGCAATCAAGACACATTCACTGAAGGCCAACGAAAGGAGACAAACTACTGGGCCGGAGGATTACCTCAGTGGTTCCGGCACCTGCCTCTCAAGCGCAAGGTCCTGAGTTCGATCCCCGGTAACTACATACAATGCTGGGCCTGGAGACTCATGCCCACCAGACATCAGTACCACATACCACAGTGCCGGGTGTGGGGGCTCACGCCCGTAATCCCAGCACTCAGGAGGCAGAGACAGGTGGGTTGCTGAGTTCGAGGCTTGCCTGGACTACATAGCTCAGAGCCAGCCTGAACTACAAAGTGAGACCCTGTCTCAAAAAAAAAAAAAAAAAAGAGAGACAAACTACCACACATCTATGGGGTAAATAGCAGTGATTGATATTCTAAATAGGTATCAGTCAGCTGGAAGGGCCACCAAGATCTTTTTTTAAATTGAATTCTTTATTAGTACATTTTATATACAGCTCACAATCACACTCAACATGGGGGAATTTGTACCAGTATATGACATAAGTTAATTCTCATTTTTACCCATATCCCTACCCACCCCACAACACCCCACCTCCATATACATGTTCTTTCTTTTTCCCTCCAAATCATGTTTATTCTCTCTCCTCATTACTTTCCACTACCATATTCCCTTTGAATATTTCCTACTTCACAAAATCTATCATACATTCTAGAACTCATTACATCTGCAGGATCTCATACCAGAGAAAAGATATGATATTTACATATCTGTAATCTGTTTATAGGGGGACCAAGATCTTAACTACCCCTTCCAGGAAGGATGTCTGACTGAAAGTCCTTATGTGTTTGCTATATAACTTGTTTTCCCATTGGATCCCCATTTAATCAATATAACCTAAGTGACTATATTTGTCATAATCTCTTGTATTTGTTGATCATAGTTTTGTATGCCTTGCGATTTCTCATTGGGCCAATATTACTAAGCAACTGAACATGTAATCTTACTAGTTGACTGTAGTTTTGTCCCACCTTGAACCCCCCTTATCTCATGACTTTGTCCTATAAATGAACCTTGAGAAACAGGGTGGGCCAGCAACTCACTTTCTAATTCCCCTTCTTTCTTAGAAACTTTTTTCAATCCATTTTTCCAACTCTTAACCTCTGTTGTTCCTAGAATTCATTCTTCGAATTTACAGAGCATGAACTCAAGCTTGGATATCTAGCAGGTTTAGGAATAACATCTCTTCCCCTATATCATAAGTACCTCTTTGATATAATGATTTTATTTCTCTGGGATAAATACCCAATAATAGGATTGATGCATTCTATGATAATTTTATTTTTTGTTGGACTGACTGATGACTGATTGTGTACTGAGGATTAAAGCTAGGGCTTTAACACCACACTATGTCCCAAGCTCTTTTATAAATTTTTTTTTTTTGAGACGGGGTATTGCTTTACAGTTCAGGCTGACCCTGAGCTCACTGTGTAGGCTTGAACTCAGCAATCCTACTGCCTCTGCCTCCTGAGTGCTGGGATGACAGGCATGAGCCACCATGCCTGCCTCTTTTATAAATTTTGAGACAAGTTCTCACCAAATTGCTAAATGAACTCAAAATCCTCCTGTCCTGTCTTGGATTTTCAAGATTGCCTGGGATTACCCTTTCAGTCTTTTCTGTTGTTGTTGTTGCAGTACTGGGGATCAAACTCGGGCCCTTGTGCATCCAAGGTTGGTGTGGTACCACTTGAACAAATCCCCAGAACCCCTTTTTCAGTTTTTAAACTCAGTGTGTGTGTGTGTGCGCGCGCGCATGCACACACGCGCATTAACTACCATCCAGTATTGCATGAGTATCCTGCCACTGAGCTATGTACCTTTGCCCATTTTTCAGTTGGGTCATTTGTTTTAATGCTGTTGAGTTATTTGCACTTCGGATATTATAGCATATGCCCTTTGGATTAAGCTTTTATGATGAATAGATTATAAATTCCTTGTGATAAATAGATTGTAAACTTATTCTGCAGGTTGTGCTTTTCACACTGTTGATTATTTTCCCTGCTGTGCGAGGGTCACCGCCTTACTAAAGGGCTGCTGAACTGTGCCAGATTCAAAATGGCTTCCTCTCCTCCACCACACTACACTCCCAACCCTTAGTTTCCCATAAAACACACTCCTCTTTTTGTGCTCTCTCTCCATTGTTTCAAGGCAACCTGACAGGTAGCTTTCACCTCCATTAAAGCCTTGTGATGGGGGTTTTCCTGTTTTGTCTTTTTTTTTTCTTTCATGTAGAAGCTTTTTAGTTTGATATAATCCCATGTGTCTATTTTCGCTTTTAATACCTGTGTTTTTGGGAGTGATGTCCAACCAATATATCTTTACCTACACCAATATTTCAAAATGTTCCTTGTGTGTCTTTTTGTTTGTTTGTTTTTGCAGTACTGGGGATTGAACACATGCCCTTCTGCTTCCAAGGTAGGTGTAGTACCACTTGGGCTAAATCCCCGACCCACTTTATTTATTTTTTTTTTTTTTTGAGACAGGGTCTTGCTTTGTAGTTCAGGCTGGACCTGAACTCACTATGTAGCCCAGGCAAGCCTCGAACTCACACAATCCTCCTGCCTCTGCCTTCTGCAGTTGTGAGCCACTGTGCTCGGCATTGTGATATGTGGTTACTGGGGATCGAACTCAGGACCTCGCACTTGCCAGGCAGGTGCCAGAACCACTGAGCTAAATCTCCAGTCCGTTCCCTGTGTTTTTTTCCCAAGAGTCTCGGGGTTTCAGGTCTTATATTCAAGTCTCTGATCTACTCTTGAGTTGATCTTTGTATGTGGCAAGCCATAGGAGCCTAGCTTTATTCTTCTGCATGGGCATGGTCAGGCAGTGCTCCAGCATATTACAAAAGAGATGATCCTTTCTTCAATTTGTGCCTTGGTGCATTTGCTGAAAATCAGTTGGGTGTATGTCTATGGATTAATTTCTGGGTTCTCAACTGGCTCTTTTTTTTTAAAGTAATTAATTTTTATTGTAAATCCTTCACAAAAGCATTATTCTTCAAACAGATTTGAAACTAAAGCAAAGACTCTGGGGAGTATACTGGAAGTAACATTGGTCTGTTGAAGGCATGCAGAGTTCACAGGTATGTGAAAATTTCTTGACAGCCATTCTATGTGATTTCTGGGGAGAAATCATTGCATAATTTACATGATGATCAGGACTGTTGAGGCTCAGTATCTTCTTGCCCATGAGGTGACCATGGCATGTAGAAACACAGGCGTTGGCCCTGGTCACAAGTTGAGACCTCAAACTTTCCGTGATGCTGTGACTCTCAAGGGCAAGAGGATGTCGACTGAAGCAGACCTCTCAGTCTTGGTCCACTGAGCAGCAATAAAAAAAGAGCAAGAGGCTTCACCTGGATGAAGGACAAATTCCTCATTAGCCTGCCCCTCTACTCCCCTCCACTACTGGAAGATGGCTCTGCCCATCCCAAGGTCCTCAGGAAGGGAAGAGCCTCATCTACCTAAGGTCCTCCTCAGATCCTTGCACCCTCTCAGTCACCCGATACTCCCCCTGATTATTGTGTGCACCCGATAAATAGTGGCTTAGCTCGGGAGTGTCTTGGCCCTTACCCGCTCTGAGGCACCCCAGCCCCTCATGTGTTATGACATTGCACAAGTCTCTATGTCTTTCTTCAGCCCTCACCACCCCCTTTTTTAAGTAGATCAGAGGATTGATCAGCCTCCAATAAAAATTCAAGGCTATCCAGATATTGTTTCGCTTTCTTAAGTACTTGTATATCTGGGTGTGGTGCTGCACATTTGTCATCCCAGCATGCGGGAGGCTGAGGCAAGAGGATCCCTGTGAGTTTGAGGCCAGCTTGTGCATAGTGGGACCCTGCTTCCCCTCCCCCAAATCGTATTGATTTAGAGGCTGGAGGTGTAGCTTGGTGGTTGAGCGCATACTTGGCAGGTCTAGGGCCCTGGGTCTGATCCCCTGCACTAAAAATAAATAAATGGA
>PVIC010049371.1:0-13194 GCA_004025085.1 Thryonomys swinderianus | reverse complement strand
CTTCCTTCCTTCCTTCCTTCCTTCCTTCCTTCCTTCCTTCCTTCCTTCCTTCCTTCCTTCCTTTCTTTCTTTCTTTCTTTCTTTCTTTCTTTCTTTCTTTCTTTCTTTCTTTCTTTCTTTCTTTCTTTCTTTCTTTCTTTCTTTCTTTTTTGAGACAGGGTCTCACTTTGTAGTTCAGGCAGGCCCTGAGCTCACTATGTGGCCCAGGCAAGCCTCAAACTCAGCAATCCTCCTGCCTCTGCCTCCCGAGTGCTGGGATTACAAGCTTAAGCCACCACGTCTGGCTGTGTTTTAGATTCTTTCTCCATAGCTACTAGCACTACAAACTCTTAAAATTGAAACACACCTTAAGGGTCTATGTAAATTTTTTAAAGGTATATTTGAGAAGGCAAAAGGCTTAGTATGAGTTTTGTTTGTAAGTCTCGCAGAGGAGGAGTGAAGTTCTGGTCAGAAGCTATAATAGCGGTGGTGGAAAAGGAAGTGGCCAGATGGGAGCTTAAAAGATTCAGCTGGGTGCCCTCGGAGAGCCACAAGCAGGAACCACATTAGCTACAAATCCCTGAACCCTTGCCCATTTTTCTCTGTGCCACCTCTTTGGCCTCCGTCCAGGTTCTTATCCTAGTCTTACCCTGACCTTTCCCCCTTCTCTCTGAGTATGTTTGGGATAAAGGGATGTAAAGAGAGAGGATTATCTTTTGGTGGGAGGTGAGGGGTAAAGGAAGGGAATAATGGGATTTCAGACACCTTCTTGTAAAAATACTATTGCACATGACCGATAGGTGGGGCAGCACTTTCTGAACATCATTAAGTAGATTGGCCACAGGTTGTGATAGAAAAAGAACTAGGTTAGGAATCTGAAATTTAGTTTTTAGGTCTGGCTTTGTCAGTAAATATTTTGGATGAATCACCTAACTTCACCTAATTTATGCATTTCCCTGTTAAAATACTTCTTTAAAAAAATTATGACTTTGTATCCAGCCATGCTACTGAATTTGGTTATTAAATCTAGAAGTCTTGGGCCGGAGATTTAGCTCAGTGGTTCTGGCACCTGTCTTGCAAGCGCAAGGTCCTGAGTTCGATCGGTAATCACATATAACAATGCTGGGCATGGTGACTCACGCCCACATCAATCAGTACCACATACTACAGTGCTGGGCTTGGTAGTTCACACCTGTAATCCCAGCACCGGGGAGGCAGACACAGGAGGATTGCTGAGTTCCAGGCTTGCCTGGGTTACATAGTGAGCTCAGGGCCAGGCTGAACTACTAAGCAAGACCCTGTCTCAAAAAAAACCTAGAAGTCTTTTGGTGTAGTTTTTGAGGGGTTCTGTATAGAGTATCATGTCATATGTAAATAATGATAATTTAACTTCTCCCTTTCCTATCTTTATTCTTTTTATTTCTTTCTTTTGTCTGATTGCTGTGGCTAATGTTTCCAGAACTATATTGAACAGGAGTGGTGATAGCAGATATCTTTGTCTTGTTCCTGGTTTTAGAGTGAAAGCTTTCAATTTTTATTCATTTAGTATGGTGTTGGGTGTTGTTTTGTCTTAGATGGATTTTATCAGATTGAGATAAAGACCATGTGTTCCGCTTTTCTGAGAGTTTTATCATGAATGGGTGTTGAACTTTGTCAAATGCTTTTTCTCTGTTGAAATGATCATGTGGTCTTTGTCCTTGGTTCTGTGGACATGGTGTATTACATTTATTAATCTGTGTATATTGATGTGTATTAAACCATCTCTGTATCCCTGGGGTGAATCCTACTTGGTCATGGTGTATTATCTTGATGATTTGCTACATTCCATTTCCCAGTACCTTACTGAAGATTTTTGCATTTACACTCATTAGTCAGATTGGTCTATAGATCTGTGTTTTGGTTGAATCCTTCTCTGATTTTAGTCTCAGGGTAATGCTTGCTTCCAGGAATGAATTTGGGAGTATTGCTTCCCTTTCAATTTCATTAGAGAGTTTTAGAAGTAGCAGCATTAGGTCTTCTCTAAATATCTTGTAGAATTCAGTAATGAGTCTGTCAGGGTCTGGGCTTTTCTTTGTTAACAAGTTATTAACTGCATCTTCAACTTCTTTGATGGATACTGGTTTATTTAGAATTTTTATATCATCTTGATTCAGGTTTCATTATGCCTATCTTGATTCAGTGGTAATTCATATGTATCTAGGAATCTTTCCATTTCTCCTGTATCCATCTTATTAGGATAGATGTTCTTTAGGTATTGATTTTTTGGATTTGTGCAGTATCTGTTGTAGCTTCATCCATTTCATTGCTAAATGCAGATTTGAGTATTTCCTTTTGTTTTTTGGTGAGATTGGGTAAGGATTTGTCAGTTTTAATTCTTATAGAACCAACTCTTCAATTCATTGATTCTTCATATTATTTTCTTAGTCTCAATTGAACTGATTTCTGCTCTGATATGAGGTTTTACCCCTCATATGAGCTTTGGGCTTAATTTGTTCTTTTTCGAAAAGCTTGAGGTTCAGTATTAGGTTAGTTGAGCTCACTCTGCTTTTCTGATATAGGAATGCACCACTATAAATCTCCCTTGTAGCATTGCTTCACTGTGTCCCATAACTTCCTGTATGTTGTATTGGCATTATTGTTTAATTGTGGAAACTGTCTAATTTATTTTTTAATTTCATTTGTGACCCACTGCTTGTTCAAGAGGATGTTATTTAATCTCTATGTGTTTAGCAAGTTCTTATGGTCTCATATAATTGATTTCCAATTTTCAGTGTAGTGTTAGATAATGTTCTATTCTTTTGCACTTATGTAAACATGTCTATTCTGTTGTTGGGGGTGAAACTCTGTAGACATCTACAAAGTTTATTTGTTCAAAAGTTTGGTTTAGTTCTGATGTTTCATCGACTTTTTGTCTAATTGATCTATTTTTGACAGTGGAGTATTGACATACCCCATTACTGTTGTATTAGTGCTTATTTGATTTTTTCATGTCTGCTAATATTTGTTTTATATAGTTGGGTGCACAAGTATTTGGTGCATATATATTTATGATTGTTATCTCTTCCTCTGGGATTATTCTTTTTTTTTTTTTTTTGAGACAGGGTCTCGCTTTGTAGTTCAGGCTGGCTCTGAGCTCACTAGGTAGCCCAGGGAAGCCTTGAACTCAGCAATCCTACTGCTTCTGCCTCTGGAGTGCTGGGATTACAGGCGTGAGCTACCACGCCCAGCACTGTGGTATGTAGTACTGATTGCTGGTGGGTGTGAGTCTCCACGCCCAGCATTGTATGTGGTTTCCGGAGATCGAACTCAGGACCTTGTGCTTGTGAGGCAGGCTCCAGAACTACTGAGCTAACCATCCGGCCCTGGGATTATTCTCTTTACAAGGATGTCGTGACCTTCTTTGACTCTCTTAATCAACGCTGGCTTGAAATCCACTTTTTCCCCAAATAGAATAGATATCTCTCCTTTTTTTCTGCATTCTCATGAAGAATATATTTCCATCCTTTGTCAGTTTACAAATTTATTTTTGAAGTAAATATGTTTATTTTTATATCTAGCATATTTTGGATCTTGGTTCTTGATCCATTTTGCCAGTCTGTTGCTTTTTTTTTGCTTTTTGAGACAGGGTCTCGCTTTGTAGTTCAGGCTGGCCCTGAGCTCACTATGGTGCCCAGGCAAGCCGCCGCGAACTCAGCAATCCTCCTGTCTCTGCCTCCCGAGTGCTGGGATTACAGGCGTGAGCCACCACATCCGGCATTGTGGTTGGTATGCGGTGTTGATTGTTGGTGGGCGTGTCTCCACGCCCAGCATTCTATGTGGTCACCGGGGATCGAACTCAGGACCTTGCGCTTGTGAGGCAGGCGCCGGAACCACTGAGCTAACCCTCCAGCCCCAGTCTGTTGCTTTTGATTGGTGAATTGAGACCATCAACATTGATGGTTATAACTTATACGTATTGACTTTTGCTTGTCATGTTGTCTTCCTTTTGTTGGTTTCTTTTCTTCCCCCTCTGTTGAATTGCTAGTCTTGCCTGATGGATACATTCTGTTGGGGAACATGGAATTATAATCTTTGTTACATCTTTCTAGAATGTCCTTCAGAACATTTTTGAGGGCTGGTTTGGTGATTATGATTTTATTCAAGTGTTCTTTGTCAAGGAAGTATCTTATTTCTCTATCAATTTTGAAATATAGTTTTATGGGCACGTCAATCTGTGTTGGAAGTTGTTTTCTTTCTTTCTTTCTTTCTTTCTTTCTTTCTTTCTTTCTTTCTTTCTTTCTTTCTCTCTCTCTCTCTCTCTCTCTCTCTCTCTCTCTCTCTCTCTCTCTCTCTCTCTCTCTCTCTCTCTCCCTCCCTTCCTTCCTTCCTTCCTTCCTTCCTTGCTTGCTTGCTTGCTTTTTTCTTCAGACAGGGTCTTGCTTTGTAGTTTAGGCTGGCCCTGAACTCACTATGTAGCCCAGGCTAGCCTCAAACTCACAGCGATCCTCCTGTCTCTGCTTCTTGAGTGTGGGGATTACAGGTGTGAGCCACCACATCCAGCATTGTGATGTGGTACTGATTGCTGGGATTGTGGTATGTGGTGCTGGGGATTGAATTTGGGACCTTGTGCTTGTTCAGACTGGTTTCTCCAGGCTAGAACCTGCTTTATTCAGTCTGTCACACTCCATGTGTCTCATCCCTCTTTGGTCTCTGCCTCTTTGGTCTCCTGATGACTTGAGTTCAGCAGCCTCACGCTGACACTTGGAGCCCCTAGATAGAGCTGGGTGTTGCTCTGAGTTCTGAGCTCAGTTAGGTCCTCTAGAAAATGGCTACCAGCCCTCTCCTGGGTGACATCCAGACCTGAATAATTCATCAGCCACTGCAGCCTGCTGAGTCCACTGCTCCCATTCCATTCTGCTGGTGCATTTCTCTGTGGAAGCCTCTGTAGTTCCCCGTTGTCACTGTGTGTCTGCAGGTTTGAGATGTCCCTCCCACATGGAGTCAGGGCTCAGGGAGAAAGCACTGCTCCCAATTCCTTCTTCTGCCTTGAAATTTCTCTCTTTGCTCTCCCTGTGGGCATATATTCTCACTTTAGATCCTTCCTTGGTCCGAGAGACCCACTTCTCTCCTTTTCTTCCTCACATTGCTATATTCCAGTGTCTGAACACCAAATCTCAGAGAGCCCATTTCTGTGTTGCTTACCACTTCACCATCTTGACTAGAACTCTGGAATTCACTTTCTACACATAATTGTAAGGCTCTTGAAGGCAAGAATTGGGTCAAAATTTTTTAAATTGAATTCTTTATTGGTACAATTTATATACATCTCAAAATCACATATAACATTGGGGAATTTGTACCAGTATATGACACAAGTTAATTCTCATTTTTTCCCATATCCCTACCCACCCACCCCTCCTCACCCGCTTTATACATGCTTTTTAATTTTCTTTCTGTATCATATTTATTCCTTCCCCTCATCACATTCCCACACCAAGTTTCCTATAGAAATTTTCTACTCTATAAAAGCTGTCCTACTTTCTAGAGCTCATTTGCATCTACAGGTGTTCATGCCAAAGAGAAGATCCGGAAATTGTCTATCTGTGATCTATTGATTTCACTTATTAGTATATCCTCCAGGTGTCTCCATTTGCACCTAAATGGATCGATCTTGTCATTCTTTATGGCAGAGTAATACTCCATTTTATAAAAACCCCACATCTTCTTTATCCACTCTCCAGTTGATGGATATTTGGGTTGTTTCCAAAATTGAGCTATCATGAACTGAGCTGCTATGAACAAGGGTGTACATCTGTCTTTCCAATGTGAGTTTTTAAATACTTTTGGGTATATTCCTAGCAGGGGGATAGCCAGGAAAATTTGTTTTTTATTTCCAGCATCTACCATGGTCCCAGGTTAACAGTAGGTACTAGGTAAATGATTATTGACTATTGAGATGATGCATCCAAGACAGCTACATCCAGGACAAGAAGTTGAAAAGTCAACTTTTACAAAAATATCCTAAAATTAATTTGGAAGAACAAAGGTTCAATAATAGTTCAAATATATGAGAAATGTTAATAAAGAAGGGTTGAACTAGCTTTAACAAATATTAAAACATATAAAATGGGGCTGGGGATTTAGCTCAAGTGGTACTGTGCCAACCTTGGATCCAGAAGGGCTGGAGTTTGATCCCCCATACTGGAGAGTGAGAGGGGGGAGGGGTAGGGAGAGAGAGATTATGAACAAAACCTCTGATGCATGAGAACTAGCAGAAAGAATCAACAAATGGGATCTCATCCTCCTAAAAAGCTTCTGCACAGCAAAAGAAACCACTGGCATCACTAAAAGACAACCAACAATATGGGAAAAAATCTTTAGTAGCTGTTTGTCAGACAAAGGGCTACTATCTACAATATATAAAGAACTTAAACAAGTCTGTCCTCCTAGGTTTAAAGACACAATTTAAAAATGGGCATCTGAAATGAACAGACACTTCTCAGAGGCAGAAGTCAAAGCAGCCAAGAAGCATATGAAGCACTGTTCAACATCACTGGTCATTCAAGAGATGCAAATGAGCCGGGTGTGGTGGCTCACGCCTGTAATCCCAGCACTCAGGAGGCAGAGGCAGGAGGATTGCTGAGTTCGAGGCTTGCGTGGGCTACATAGTGAGCTCAGGGCCAGCCTGAACTACAAAGCGAGACCCTGCCTCAAAAAAACAAAACAAAACAAAACAAAAAAAGAGATGCAAATGAACACAACACAAGATTTCATCTCACTCCACAAAGAATGGCTGCTATTGTGAAATCAACTAGCAATAAGTGCTGGTGAGGCTGTGGGGAGAAAGGAACCCTTCTCCACTGTTGGTGGGATTGCAGACTTGTGCAACCATTGTGGAAATCAGTGTGGAGACTCCTCAGAAAACTAGGATTAGAGGTCCCATTTGACCCTACTATTCCCCTGCTAGGAATATACTCCAAGGAATTAAAAGAATTATATTATAAAAACATATGTACACCCATGTTCATAGCAGCTCAGTTTGCGGTAGCCCAATCTTGGAAACAACCCAGATGCCCATCAACTGGAGAGTGGATAAAGAAGACGTGGGGTTTTTAAAAATAAAATGGAGTATTACTCTGCCACAATGAATGACAAGTTTTATTCATTTGTGTGCAAATGGATACACCTTGAGGACACACTAGTAAGTGAAATAAATGGATCATAGATATGTAAATACCATATCTTTTCTCTGGTATGAGAACCTGTAGATGTAAATGAGTTCTAGAATGCATGATAGATTTTGTGAAATAGGAAATATTCAAAGGGAATGTGGTGGGGGAAAGTAATGAAGGGAAAGAGTAAATGTGATTTGGAAAGAAAAAGAAAGAACGTGTATATACAGGGTGGGGGCTTGTGGGGTGGATAGGGATATGGGTAAAAATGAGAATTAACTTGTGTCATATACTGGTACAAATTCCCCAATGAGTGTGATTATGAACTGTATATAAAATATACCAATAAAGAATACACATACACACACATATAAAACTGCAGACATCAAACTTTTGTGGTTTTGACACAAGAATGAATAGGTAAATGGAAAAATGGAAAAGTTAGAAAAACTGAGTACATACCAGTAATAAAGATGCTTCTTTAAATCATGAGGTAGTAAGTCTCATTCAATAAATGATGTTAGAAAACTGACTATTCATTTAACTTTAGAATCCTATCCTATACCTATAGAATTATATCCCATACTTAATTTTAGCTTAATTGTAAAAAGTGAGATATAATTATATAAAATGGTGTGGATAAGTATATTTTAAAGTTTTAGCATGGGGAAGGATTTTAAGAATGATCTTAAAGGAACCATCAATTTTACCACTAAAACCAAAATTTACTGTGCTGCAAAAATAAAGTCAAAGGATAAATTGAAACAGAATACATGCTGTTATATAACAGAGGATTATAATTGCACAGTTTAATCCCAGCATTCTGGTAGGCTAAGGCTGTAGGATCACAAATTCAAGATCATTCAAGACCCAAACAATTTAGTGACTTAGGAAAACTTTATATAAAATACAAAAATTAAAAAAAAAGGGCTCAGAGTGTACCTCACTGTGAAAGTGCTAAATTCAATCTCCATTACTGAAAAAGAAAACCTCTGAAAAGAAGGCGGTAAAGAGAATGAATGCACAATTATCAATGAAAAATGATTCAAATACAGAAGCAATTCAAGCTCAACATCAATTAAGAATATGAAAATTATATGGCAAGTATTTTAAAAGGATGTAATACTCAAAATTGACAAGGACATGGGGAAGTGGATATCTTTCCTGTCAGAGGGCAGATGTGGGAAGATCAGGTAGAAATTGAGGATAGAGTGTGGGAGAGAGGGATAGATCATAAGAGGTAGAGAACGTAAGGCCCATCAACCCCTAAGGAGGTTGGGGACAGTGTGAGTCTTGGCCATCTCAGCTGGAAATTTGATGGATATTTTTGATGGCATAGAAAATTAGAGAGCAAGAAGGCAAGGGAGAAATGAGTCAAGGAGAGTGCTAAGGACACACATAATTTCTGATGTCATCACGATAAAAGTGGATTTCCTCCCATTCTGGGAATACCAGCATCTGTCAAGCATCACTCCACATCTGATGTATAGTCCCTTCCTAACAGGCATTGGGCCTTGCACTCTTTGAGGCCCTTGCTAACCCCTGATAAAGGGTCCTGGGATGAGGTGGGTGGAGAATAACCTGCTTACTATTTTCTGGTTCTACAGACTGTGAGAAAGGCTTTGGCTTCTGGTGAAACACTGATGTGTTCAGTCCCAAGTGGCCCCATCCAGCTCCCCAGCTGTGTCGGCTAATGCACTGTGGCTTACATGGAAATCAGAGTATGTGACCCCATCTGGTGAGGAAATGGAGAACAAAAGACAGGCAAACAGGAGTCAGTGGGGGCCTCCTAAGACATACTAATCACTCTGGTCTGGCAGTACCCTGTCTGAGCAGCTACCAAATGCTCAAGGCTGTCAGAATGTGGGGATCATCTGTGACCATCATGCTAAGGACAGAAAAACTTCAGACTAGACAAAGAGAACAGGGGCCCAGGCACACACACACACACACACACACACACACACACACACACACAGAAGCAGGGTGGTGGAAGTTTGGATTGTCTGGCTGACACTGTGACATGTAGCATTAAGTTAAGTAGCTCCTGACACTGCTGCTGTTGTTGCTACCATCTTCTTTTTCCTAAATAGTGTGGAAATGTTTGTGCTTAAAACCAAAGAGCCAGTCAGTAACAGGAATAGCAAATCAGGATCCTAGGTTCCCCTGCTGCTACCTTTCTGGTGATTGCATCAGAATTATGCACAGGCCTTGTTAAATACAAACTGAAGAGACCCACTGTCTTGTCAGCATGGGTGGCTATGAGGTACCACAGTGGAGGTGGCTTGTCTGCCACAAGAATCTAGTTCTTATGATTCCGGAGTTTCCAAGTCTGAGGTGCCGGCAGGATCAGGTTCTGGTGAGGACTCTCTGCAAGGAGGCCGACTGCCATCTTCTCATTGTATCTTCATACAGTGGGGAAAGGGGCTCTCATGACCCCTTTTGTAAGGATGCTAACACCTTTTTTTGTAAGGATGCTAGCACCTCCTAGAGGTGCTCTTTGATAATGTCATCCATTTCCAGTTAAGATTGCAACATCTTACAATGCCGGATGTGGTGGCTCATGCCTGTAATCCCAGCACTCGGGAGGCAGAGACAGGAGGATTGCTGAGTTCGCGGCGGCTTGCCTGGGCACCATAGTGAGCTCAGGGCCAGCCTGAACTACAAAGCGAGACCCTGTCTCAAAAAAGCAAAAAAAAAAAAAAAAAAAAAAAAGAAAAAAGAAAAAAGAGAGATTGCAACATCTGACAGGAGGAGAAGGTGCCCATTCAGGTCAGCATACCTACCCTCAGGACTTCTGAAGTCGGACCTGAGATGCACTTCTAACAAAGTCTGTGTTGAACCTGAATGATGTTGCAGGCTCATGCTGCTGAGTTACTGCTGTAGGTGATTTTAGATATACTGACCCTGTTTCTAGGAATTTCAGCTGAATACTGTTTTTTGTTTTTTTTTTTATTCTTCCATCTCCACCAAGACTACACAGACTGGTCCCCTCTAGTTTACAAAGTGTAACATCCCCAAATGGGCTTTTTTTCATTTTTGTTTGTTTGTTTTTTGCTATGTCAGGGGTAAAGCTGAGGCACATGCCAGGCCACTGCTCCACCACAGAACTGCATTCCCAGCCCTAACAAGAGGCACTCCTTAAGTGAAACAGAAATGATAGACAATAAGGAGACAGATCAGGAGTCCTGAACACTGGCTGCACTGCAGAAAAATCTTGGAAACTGGAAAAGGAAAAAACCCACAAATAAGAACAGAAAAAGTAAATAAGGCAGGAAATCCAGGCTTCACACCCTGGATATTCTGACTTGATGAGTCTGGACTGTAGCCATGGTCAGATGATGCCTCAAGACCCTCCTTGTGACTCTAACCTGTGCCTAGGGTTGGCAGTCTAGGTCACTGGTCACCAGCTGCACTGTAGAAGCACTTGGGGAGCTTTAGGAAATACTGATGCTCAGTCTTACCTTTAGGAAGTCCAATTTAATTTTAATAGGATGCACCCTGGACATCCAGAAATTTTAAATCTCCCAGGTGATAGGTCTCATATGATATGTCTCATATGCAGGCAAATTTGAACCACCCCCCCAGATGGATTTAATAAGCCAGGCTATAGCCTGCCCCTCTCCTAGACACTCCCTATCATGGTGGTTTTCAAACTGTACCTCATGAGCCAATGTCAGCCCCACTCAGGAAAATTTTAGAAACAGGCCTCTTCTCAGACCTAGTGAGTCTGCAGCTTATCACAAACCCTCTAGGGGACTCTACTGCTCCGTGTAGATGAGAACAGCTGCTGTATCATTGTTCTCCCAGAGACCAACTGGAGCAAGAAGCAAGGACAACACTAAACTCCACATCTCCAGACCAGCAAGGCCAAATTTCTTAGTGTGACTGAATTTTTATAAAATCTGTAAAGCTCGCGTTGGCTGGAAGTTGATGTCATGAAATTAAAAGATGCTGTGGACTGTGGCTGCTGTCTTGGTCAATGAAACAACTAAAGGAGAGATGGGAGAGGAGCAGACATGGTCCTTCGTTGTCCAGAACATAAGCGGAAACCATGAAGTATAGGAGGGAGAAAAAGGAGGGCAAATGTCCGTGCTGGGGGAGCTCAAGGAGAACCTTGGTTTGGAACACTTCCGGTTTGCCTCAGGTTCAGGTGAAACTTGTTTTTCTGTTCATCAGGACCTGCATTCTAAGGGAGGAGATTAGTGTGTACAATGTTAAGCACTGAAAGAAGAACCTCCATTGTCACTTGAAGGCCAGATCTGGTAAAGAAACACACAACAGCCTGAATATGCTGATACCAACAGCTTGTACAAAGGAGGCTTAGCCTGCTTGATGAAGGACTGTTGTATATTTCCTTTAGATCATGGTAATACAGTACAGCCCTGGCTTAGTTTCTGAGGACACCAACATACAAGTGGCATAAAGCCTGCCTTCAAGGAGCACGTGACCTGGCAAGGGAGAGAGGCGGGCAAGTTTACTTCCACTGTGAGTGCAGATTGTGAAGCAAGCTTGGTACAGTGGGAGGACAGAAGGGTGGAGGAGAGGTGCTCTGGGAAAGTTCCATGGAACAGAGATTAGGGCTGGATTTTGATAGGAAACGAAGTTGTTCAGCAGTTGCCTTCGTCTGTTTTCTGTTGCTGTACCAGAATAGGTAATTTATAAAAGAAACAAGTTTAATTACTCCCCTCTGGAAGCTGGAAGTCCAAGACCAGGAGGTCGCATCCAGCAAGGTCCAGTGCAGCTTCACCTCAAGCAGAGAAGCAGAAGGGTGAGGGAGAGAGACAAATAGAAGTGGCGGCCTTGCTTTGCAACACCCATTCTTGGGAGGAAGGTGCTCATCTGTTCACCAGGGCATGGCTCTGAGGGCTCCCTGGTGGAGTCTCATTTCAGCCCGAGTTTTAGGGGGCATAAACCATATTCAAACTCTAGCAGTGGTCAAGTGGGTAATGGGTTTTCTGTTTAGGCAGGAGCTGCATGGTAGTATATCACACATTGTGGGCTCTTAGTAGCTCAGTATTATTAACAGAGAAGCCAGGAAAGGGAAGGAGCAGGGGATACAGTTATTGCTGAGGTTGGCAGAGTTATGAGGTTTTTTATACTCAGTGTGAAAACTTGAATTTAGCACACAGGTCTGTAGATCCTATGTAGGGATCTTCTGAAACAGATAAGCAAAAGAAGCAAAATAAATGCCTGAACCCCACCTCAACAGATTCTGATTCTGTAGAATTTGTGGGTCTAGTGACATGTGCTTCTTGAGTGAATAGGGAGAAAAGAAAACAGGAAAAATCAAAGTAGTGAGAGTAAGAAATACTTCAAAGGGCTGGAGATCTAGTGCAGTGGTTCCTGCACCTGCCTGGCAAGTGCAAGGTCCCTGGTTCGATCCCTGGAAACCACATACAATACCAAGTGTAGTCACCCACACCCACCAGCAATTAGTACCACATACCACAGTGCTGGGCTTAGTGGCTCATGCCTGTAATCCCAGCACTCGGGAGGCAGAGACAGGAGGATTGCTGAGTTTGAAGCTTGCCTAGGCTACATAGTGAGCTCAGGACCGCCTGAACTACAAAGTGAGACCCTGTTTTTAAAAAGAAAAAGAATATTAAAGACATATTTCAAACAGGTTAAGCCAGGAGACGTTGGAGAACTCGGTCCTCTAAAAGGTAACGTTAGGTTTTCAAGGGGACAAGACAAGAATAACTTTTGTGCCACCTTTATTTAATGGCTGGTGTTGCAGAAGGTTTGCTGATATACACTGCAGCAATAAATGTTTGCCAATATCTTTTTGGGTTTGGCAGGAACACTACCCATGGATGGGTAAAGTTCATTTTTCACTATCAGATTCATCTCAAAAATAATGATACCAGGGCCGGAGGGTTAGCTCAGTGGTTCCGGCGCCTGCCTCGCAAGCGTAAGGACCTGAGTTCGATCCCCGGTTACCACATATAATGCTGGGCGTGGTGGCTCACGCCTGTAATCCCAGCACTCGGGAGGCAGAGACAGGAGGATTGCTGAGTTCGCGGCGGCTTGCCTGGGCACCATAGTGAGCTCAGGGCCAGCC
>PVIC010049370.1:0-13174 GCA_004025085.1 Thryonomys swinderianus | reverse complement strand
GTGAAATGTCATCGGAGAAACTCTTAATTGAACTTGGAAGCAAAGAAAATACAGACTGTTTGCGAGACACAGTAGAGAGCAGAAGTCTGCGGTGCCACCATGTCGTGTTTGAAAGCACATGTGCACACGCGGCCATTTGATTAAGGGGACAGCGGCCCGCAGGACGGTACCGTCCACTGCCCGGCGCGTCGGCCAGGCCTGGGCCCTCTGACAGCGGACCAGCCTCCCGCCTCTGCTCCGGGAGCTCTCCCTGGTCCTACACCGGGCGCGGTCACCGCAGCCGTGGGCACTGCGGCGCTTTGGGCAGCTTTCGGGGGGCGCAGGGTGCCCGCTTCGCCCCTCCCAGAGCCTTCCTTCTCCACGCGTGCCCTTTGTGCGCGTCTCTCTCGGGGTCTCCCGCCACCCACCACCTACACGTTTGCTGACTCTCCCCGGACCCCATGTTCCAGCCTCAGATGCCTCACGCCCCGGCTCTAACAGGTCTGTCTCCGTCACACTGAAGCCCCTCCAAGTCGCGTCCTGGGGCTCTTCCGGAGGCCGCTCTGGGGACCCGGCTGGCTGTGTGAATCATCCTTTTGCTTTGCTATTGGTGGGAAATACCCTTTCCCAACATTACAAAAACAACTAGTTCTGGTGCAAAGCGCGGGAGATGCCTGAGACATGGCCGACTGCAGCCAGGAGACTCTTTTCCTCTCTCTTTTCTCCCCATCTCCCCTCCCTCCCCCTCCCCGACTCCTTCTTTGCATTAATTTCCTCCCTCCCTCCCTCTCTCCTTCCCTCATTTCTGCTCTCCCCCCTTCCCCTGTTCCCTGCCCCTCTTTCTCCAAATAATCACTGACAGCCTGCTGTGTCTTGAAGCTATTCTACACCCTGGGGGTACAGCAGTAAACAAAATAAGGTTTCTTTTTCCGCCTGGAACTTATATTTAAAAAGGGCAAGAATTACAATAAAATAAGTGAAGGGATATATAGAAGGCATGATTGGAAATGGTGCGTGAAAGCCGTGTTGCTGTGACCCCCCCCCCCAGTGTGCGCTCACTTTAAACACCCACGTCCCCCGGCCCTGCCCTCCGGGCAGTAGCTCTGGAGTCCGCTTTCGTGGGGTCGCTAGCTGCCCGTCACGGCCGCCTCCAGGTCCGGACTCTGCTCGAAGCGCTTCCGTTTCATAGGCATGTCTCTCGTGGGGAGGAGCCGGGAGCCACAGGTGCCCGATCTGGCGGCTGGGAGGTGCAGGACCCGGCTCCGGGGCTCGTGAGCCGCTTCCCCGACGGCACTTGACTCGGGCCTTCGGGGCGCGCGCTGTGAAGACTCCGCAGAGGCGCCTGCCGGGCTGCTGCGGGGCCGGGACAGTGCGTGTGTGTGCAGGGGAGGGGGGCCCCGGGCCTGCCAGGACAGGCGTCTTTTACTGTGATAAATATTTTTATCCGAACATGCCGTTTTTCCGTCGCTTCTTGGATCCCCCTGCCACGTATTACACGAGTACCCTTGTGTTGTGTGTGCGCGCGCGTGTGTGTGGACCCAGACACAGAGCAGCACAGAGTGCAGGTAACGGCCAGGTCCCTGCAGCCACGAGGAGAGTTTGTGAGCGGAGCGGCGGTGGGAGGCGGGAGGCGGGTGCGGGAGGGTGCGGGAGGGTGCGGCTCCGTCTGGGCTGCTGGGGCCGCGGGCAGGTTTGAGCTGCGCAGCGAGCGGGTGAGGCAGCGCCCTGGGCGCGGGCGGTGCAGGAGGCTGCGGGGGCCGTGGGGGCCCGGGAGCCGCACAGTGAGGCGTGGGCCACAGGCCCGATGGCTGCGGCAGAGGCTCCCCGCTGGTCCCAGGACGTGAGCCGGAGGCCAGCGCGGGCTCGCGGGGAAGGGCCGGTGGCTGTGAGGGGCGGGCGTCGAGGCTCGCGGACACACGGAGGGGAGCGGGCGAGGGCTGCTGGGCGCTGGTGGGGGAGGACGGCGGCCGGCGCTCAGGGTGCCTGGGGCGTCTCTCGGAGGGAGGGGAGAGCGCGGGGCACGGCTGCGGGCGCCAGCGAGGAAGGGGCCGAGGTTCGCTGACCTGGGGTCAGGGCGGGAACAGCAGGGTCTCAGCCCAGCTTGGAGCGTGGAGTGTCCTGAGCATCTGGGCTCTCCCCACTGAAGACGGGGAGCCGCGGACGACCGCGGTGAGCACACGGCCCAGGGCCGGCCTTCACCTTCCGTGGGGACGGCGGCGGCACCGTCGTGACTCGGTGGCTGGCAGGGCGTGAGCGGAGGGCTTTCCCCAGAGCCTACGCACGAAGGGCCTCTACGGGAAGCTCGGTGTGACGTGCGCGGCGGCCGGACACGGCACGCCCGCGGGCGAGTTTACTCCTTGGCAGCTGGTGAACTCGGCTCTTGCCCCGTCCTAGGGTTTCTGGGTACCTTGAACTGCCTCTCATCAGTGTTCCGGGATAACAATCATCCCCACCTCACGGAGATCTTGTAAGGTTTAAAGATGATGAAGCGTGCTAAAAATAGTGGGCTAGCACACAGGAGCCACTTACTACTACTAATAATGACCTCGCTAATGATAATAACAGACACCACCTATTATTATATCATTAAGCATTATGAAATTTTCAAAAGTAGATTCATCTTGATTCAGGGGAATGCAGGGAGGAAGCGAGAGCGCGTGTTCGCAGGGAAAAGGCGCGCAGCACAGCACCTGCGGTGCCCCTCGGAGCTCCGTGACGGAAGCCGGCTCGGGCGCTGACGGGCCGCAGACACGGCGGGCGCGGCCGCGGGCACACTCGCCTCTGGGCCTGTGAGAGAAGCGGCCACGGGTTCCCAGGCTTTCGGGGGGAGCGTGACCCTCTGAACCTCAGTGAGCCTCAGAGCAGCCGTGAGCGTCGGGCGATCTGTTTAGGATCCGAAAATGGGAGGATCTGAGGCGTTCTGCTCCCGGCTTTGGGAGTCGTGAAAGTTCTAGGGTGTGAGCCTGGAGGGTGCTGCTGCCTTCCGGAGCGGCCCGGGGCGACGGCTCCTCTGTGGGAGCTCTGGGCTGCGTGACAACGGCCCCGCGTGACCAGCAGCTCCCGCTCGTCTCCAGTGCCCTCACGCTAGGACATGGTGTCACCCCAGGGTGGCCACCTCCTCCCCAGCGAACACGCTCTGTGTTGCTCTTAAAGGTCCTCTGACCCTTTCTGGGAGTTGCTTTAAGAAGCTGTGTTTGCCGTTAGGATCCACGAGCCCCGAGGACTGTAATCAAACCCGGGTGGGCAAACCTGCTTTGACCAGGGGCGTCTCCTCATCCTCCCCGCTGGGCCCGAAGGGTCCCTGTCGGCCGCACTGAATCCCCGGGGTGGGGGTCGCCGCTCTGGGGGTGTGTGCAGCGGCATGCAGAGCTCGGCTGGTCCGGTGTGGGGTGTGCGGGAAAGTGCGGAGCAATTAAAGACAAAACACAACAAATCACAACTTGATTAATGGTGTGCATTACCGTGTAATCTCTTCTATTTGTTTGCGTGGCTTAGAACACCAGTTTTTAGCCCCTGAAGCCGTCTCAAATGTAGTCAGTGCCCGGGTGCAGCACGGAGCCTCCCGGGAGGCTCTGGCCAAAGCAGATCGGGGCTCCCCAGCGGCTGGTGCCTCCGGTAGGTAAGCGGACGTGCTGGGGAGGAGACGGACTTGGGTCCCGGGCGAGGAGGCTGCAGGGCGCCCGGTGGGGGGGGGGCGGCTGAGAAGAGCTGTCCAGTTCTCACCGGGGGCTCCTGTTGGCTGGATGTGTGAGTGTGTGAGTGTGTGTGTGAGTGTGTGTGTGCTTCCATGTTGCTTTACTGCACAGATGAGGCGTCTGGGCTCAGTGAGGTCCACTTCCCAGGGCACACGAGAGGCGGCGTCGGGCCTCCCTGTGGAACACGCTCTCTTAGCTCCGAAGTCCACATTCCTGCCTCTGGGAAGCAGTTCCCGGTCCTCCGGGCGAGCCCAGTAGGAAGCTCGCAGGACTCAATCTTCTGTCCTCTTCCGACTGTGTTGAGGTGGCCGTCGGGGTCAGTGTCCCTGGTGTCCACTCAGTCGCCCCAGAAAGGCCCCGCTGACCTCCACACTTGCAGAGATTAGCTTCCCGTAAACATCAACAAGCAGCAGCAGGTCCCGAGACGCTCACGACCTCGTGATGCTGTTTCTGCAGTGATTCAGGGAGACAGGTCATGCGTTATGATCATGCTGAAAACATTTTTAATTTTTGCATATAGCTCTGCTTAATTGTCTTGCCTTCTCCCCACTGTGCACACCTCTGTTTAATGCACTCTGGACGTGCGTTGCTCCCCAAAACGCAGAGATGCCAGCCAAGTCCTCTGGAGCCCTCACATCCTGAAGTCGTAACCTGCAGTCTGCATTCTGTCTCCACCGATTCGTCTGAGTGTCCCGTAAGTAAAATCAGACCGTGTGGCTTCCCGGCTTCACGTAACCTCATCGTTTCGAGGTGCTTTCACACTGTGGCATGTGACCCTGCTTCGGTCCTTTTAAAGGCGAAGTCATTTTCCGCTGTCTGTGGAGATCGTGACTGGATTGTTTCTCTGCTCAGGGGCAGCCTGTGTCCTCCGGCTTTGGGGATGGTGCTGCTGTGAGCATCCCCATGTCTGCTTGCTGGGTGCTCGGTGCCCTTGAGCTCGAACCTGTGGCCCCGCGTGGTCTCTTCTCACACGCGCTTCCTTCCCTGACACTGCCGTTCGTCCCACAGCGAGAGGCAGAGGGATGCTCTTTCTCCAGGGCTCTGGCAGCTGACTGTCAACTCACCCTCGTGTTTTAATTGGTGCGGATGGCGCCTCTCACTTCAGGGGATCTTGGCCCGACCAGGAACGCAGCAGCGATCGATGCACCTGCTTAGACAGCTCCCTCCCGGGACCTTTCAGGGCGCTCTTTGACAAATGGACTCCATCCCACTGCTCGAGAGGCCTTTTAAAAACCAGTGACTTCTTTCTGAAGAGAGCAAAGACTATTCAAATAATGTTAAGAAATACAAAATTGCAGGATTAAAATGGTAACACAGGCCTAAAAGCAGCCATTCAATTTAGCATTTCATCTAGTTCCACAGAGGCAGAAGTAGATCCAGGAGCTTCGAAGGAGAATTTTCCCTTGTGCGCCCGTCAGTGGAGGTGGGGCTTCTGGAAAGAGCGTCAGCTGGGAATTATGAAGCGAACGCTCGCCAGCTCCGAGGAGAGACTAACACTGAGAAGTTGCCTGGGTTTTAAGGTCTGGCCTGTGGCGTGCTGAGGTCGCTTCCACCCCGGAGGGAGCAGAGGTTCAGTGAGGGCTCAGGCCGGCGGCCACGGCCTTGACTGTCCATGGAACAGCTGCGTGGAGCTGTCACCGGGGACCGCGCAGACCACCGCGGAGATTCTGCTGTGCGTTCCCAGGAGCGCAGCCTTGTATCTGTGAGCCTCCCTCCCCCGTTCACGTCCCGAGTGACTCCAGGCATGGAGCACTGAGCACCCCGCCCAAGTGCTCTCTACAAGTTCTGGGGCAAAGTTGTTTCATTTGATGCTGGCCTTCAGTATAAAAGTCGTATTTGATGTAGACATGTTTGCTGTCTCTCCACCTCCGGAAAAGCATGTGCCAAGGTTCCATGTCTTAGATGCTAGGCTGATTTTATTTAGGTTAATAAGAAGGTACCGAAGTTTGCACCTCAGAAGGTGGCTGTGGGCAGCAGCTTGTTAGCTGAGATCTCACTAGACACAGAACTTGAAAGATATGTGTCCTGTGCCAGGCGTAGCATGGGTGCAGAGCATCGGCAGCCCCGAGTATAGGGTTGTTGGCGCACAAACAGAGCACATTTAGGAGAATGTTGGGGACTCTTCTATGACTTTATATCCATTTTCCTGCCCAAGACTCTGTTGAGTGCAGCAAACAAATGAAGATTGTGGACGATGCTTCAAAACATGGCTGCATGGAGTTGGTCAACCACAAGCAGGAACTTATTTTACAAGGTCCAGGCAAAATGCCAGGATGGGGTGAATTACTTCTGGCTCACTGATCCTGGAGACTAAGCCATATTTTGCCCCTGTTCTGGGTAGACAGTAGCGTGAGAAAATTGACAGAGTTAAAAATGCATTTCCTGTGTTTTTTACCTTCCAAAAGAAAAATGATTACCTTTTAAGGTGGGCTGGATTTTTAGAGAATAATTCACTTTCTTATTTTATACACTGACTAATAATGTACAGAGAAGGACCGAAGAGCATGGTTAGTAAAAACACAGGCGACCTGGAAAACTTGCATTTTATTTATGTGGGGAGATGCTAAGGGATAACCAGCTCTCAGCAAACCGGGAGGCCTTTGTTCCGCGGTACGGGGAGCTTTACTGGTGCACAGTGGAGTTTCCCGCAGCCTTGCATAGAGCTGAGACACCTGCACGGCGCTTTGTCAATAACCTTTGCTGAAAGAAAAAACAAAGCAGAGAAGAGGCCCCATCAAGCTGAACTGTGCGCGGCCGTAGGTCTGACAAATGAGGGTAAGGAGAGCGATCACCATGAAATCAGCCGCAGAGGTAATTAACCACAGCGCCTCAGAAGGACCCATTTCCAAGGCACTGCACAGGACTTAGAGGATCTAATGGGAAGATCTCTTGAGCAGATGTCTATTAGGCCCCAGAATGAATTATTAATCAACCTTTCCTGAAGTCTTTTAAAGGGGGAATGAATTTTAATTTGCCTGGGACATTTTATGGGATTTTTTTTCAAAGGCAGCAGGCTGGCTGCAATGAGCGGCTAGGCACACTTGCATCTGCTGGAGGCTGGAACAGCCTGTGGGGAAGTGTAGCAGAGGGGAGGCTTCGGTGAGCGCCGGAGAAGCATTAGAGGGGGTGACGGCGGCATCTCAGTGGGGTGTGGATTCGTCAGGAAGGTGTGCCTCGAGGAAACTGAGAAATAGATTATTGGTGTTCCCGCCAGGTTGTACTTTCCAACCTTTTCCTCTTAATGGAAAGGAGAATTAAGAATAAAAAGAGGAAGAAAGAAAGGAAGAGGCAATGATATACGATGGAAGGGAAGAAAGGAGCGATAGGAGGAAGGTTAAAAACGGATGTTTACTGAACATCACTATGTAGAAAATGCATTTGCAATTTTAAGTCCTGTAGGATGTGCCTGTGTGTCTTCATCCTCACGGCACAGGCGGGAAGATGAGACCCGCCCTCAGTGCACACTGCTGACCTTGAGGACAGGTCTCTCTGACCTCAGAGCCCACGACTTCTCCACGGCACCAGGTTGGCCACCCCTGCTCTCGGCTCTGTTCCAATGGATTGATCCGTTGATGACATCATAACATGATTGGGTTATTGGGAGGTGACAGAAACAAGGTTTAGGCCTAGCTGAAGCAGTAGGTATGTGCGTGTGGCCCTGGCACTGTCTGGCCCCTGCTTCCTTCCTCTCTGGCTTTCTGTCCCTCTTTGTTTGCTTTTTGGTTGTCATGAAGTGAGCAGCTATCTACAACTGTGCCCTCTGCTGAGATTTTCTGCTTTACCTCAGGCCTAGAGTGACAGAGGCGGCCGTCACAGAGAGAGCAAAATATGTTTCTCTCTTTAAAGTGTTTTTCTTAAGTATGTGGTTATGGTAATGAGGACCTGACTGACATGGAAGTTGGTATCAAGGAAGGAGGTTTTCCTGTGCCTATACCTGACCACTTGGTTCAAAAGATCTTGGAGCTAGTTTGTAGAAGGAATCTGGAAGTATTTGGAAACACAGGCTAGAAAAACCTTAGATTACTAGAAGCAGAGATAAATGGGAAATTCTGGTGGAAGCTCAGAAGACCAGAATGCAGATAGGAATGTAAACAGTATAGACCATGCTAATAAAATTCAGGCCAGGGATTTAGCTTAAGTGATTCTGTGCCTTTGTTAGGAGCACAAGGGCCCAAATTTGATCCCTGATGCCACACACACACACACACACACACACACACACACACACACACATGCAGAGATTTCAGATTGGAATGATGTGCATTTGATGGGAGCCCTTTCCTGTTATATTCTGATTAAAAGCTTTATATTTTACCAATGCTCTAAGTGTGAGGTTGAATTTAAAGGTAATAACTAATTAATATGGCATAGGATTATTTTATGATTTAGGAACTAAAATTTTGAGATATAATCATTTCACTTTGAGGCTTTTTCATATGTGGTGGCCCCAGAAGCACCAAAATACATTGGGATTCTATTTATTTTGATAGATTTATGCTGTGATGTTAAAAAACATTACTGAATCATTTGCAAAAATATCTTCAAAGTGATTTACTCTGTAGACTCCAAGCTGGTGGGAACGCTATTGTTTGTTAATGGTTTATTTTAATAGAATGATTGGAATCATATAACGCAATACACTTATTAGTCTAAAGTAACATGTTTTTAGCACATGTACATGGTGTCATTTAGATGAATGCGTCCTCTTCTGCTTATTGTCCTATGCTAAATATTTAAGGTTGAATAAACTTTATCATATTTCTTCAAAAAATATGGCACAGGAAATCGAAGACAGCACTATATTCAGGTGGAGGAATAGATATTGCCAGCTGCTTTAATCAGATTTATAGTGACAAAACCCACATGTAAGTGTTTGAAAAACTTGCCATTTGGCCATAAAAGAAGCACGTTTAACGTTGAGGCCAAAGGGGACATAGCTGTGAGATTAGCACTACTAAAGATAAGCCAGTTTTTTTCTTTATCAGACAATAGGAAAGATGAGTAGAAGTCATTTCAGAAATTGGCAAAACTGGGCCAGAGATTTAGTTCAGCGGTTCCGGCGTCTGCCTCGCAAGCGCAAGGTCCTGAGTTCAATCCCGGGAATCACATACGACGCTGGGTGTGGTGACTCACGCTCACCAGCAATCAATGCCACATAGCACAGTGCAGGGCGTGGTGGCTCACGCCTGTCATCCCAGCACTCGGGAGGCAGAGACAGGAGGATTGCTGAGTTCCAGGTTTGCCTGGGCTCCATAGTGAGCTCAGGGCCAGCCTGAACTAAAAAGCGAGACCCTGTTTCAAAAAAAGGAAAAAAAAAAAAAAAAGAAAGAAAGAAATTGGTAAGACTACATGCATCATAGGCTTAAGGATGTAAAACTCCCAACTCTTTGGGAAAAATATACTTTGAGAAGAGAACTGTAGGGTACTCTGCCAGGTAAGTGCAGCCTCAGGACGAATGACCTTGAATTCACCGTCCAGCACTCGGAGGCTGCTGTAGCCATGGTCACGGGGCCTGGGTACTGCTTGCATGAAGGACAGACACGGGAGCGATCTACGTGACGCTAGTTTAAGAGCCGCACGGTCAAGGGCATTTCCACCTGGATGTCAGAGGGAGGCCCTTGAGACCAGGCAGAGGCAGGGCTAGCATCTCGGTGGGTAGCTCTTGAAAGGGTGATGCGTGAAACTGACAGTGACGCTGAAGCTGCAGTGGGGACCCCGGGAAGCCGGAGATGGCAAGAAACTGGGGCGTCTACGGAGGAAAGGTGTAAGCAGTGAGAAGACCAGGCCAAGAGAGCTGCCGGAGGGCTCCAAACAGCAAGGCCGCCGGAGTAGGACTGCCTGAGACCTCCGGGGCTTACATCACGCTGCCTTGTGCCCAGGTTGCCAGAGGCAGAGCTGCAAGATTTAATGTTTGTCCTCTCGCTTTTCAGTGTGGCTTTGTTCTGATTCTTTTCTGTTCTACTCCTCCTTTTTGGATTGACAAAATTTATGCTGTGCCATTGTACCTTGTATAAAATGTATAACTTGAGTTTTGATTTTTATAGGGCCTCTCAGATGATAATTTACCTCGGGTCTGGGAGGAGACTTTGGACTTGGAATCTGAGCAATGCTGGAGCTGTTGAGACTTTGGTGATTCTTGGAGATGGAGCAAATGGCTTTTGTATAATGCAATGCACATGAGCTCGTGGGGTCAGAAGTACAATTTTAACATTCCCTAAAAAGATTGGGCTGAAGGCTTGCTTAATGATATACTTCTGGGAAGTAATTGTGTCATGAAGGCTCTAACTTCATCAGTGGGTTCATCCATGAATGAGATCATAATTTAATAACATCACAAGGAGATGGAAACAGGAGACGGGGGCTAGCAGGAGGGAGTAGAACATGAGGACCTGGTGTCGGGGGTTAGATCTGGTTTCCATTCCTTTCTTTTGTTTCCTCACCCTTTCTCCTTCCCAGCCCCATAAGGTGAGGAGCTTTCCACTGCTGCGTCCTTCTGCTGCAATGTTTCTGCTTTGTCATTGAACTAAAGCAGTGCAGTTGGCTAACCATAGACTGCAGTGTCTGAAGTCATGAATGAAAATAAAATTTTCATCTTTTAAATTGTTTATGTCTGCTGTGCTGTTGTAGTGATGGGCATCTGACTAGCACACAAATCCTCTTTCACTTACCAAGAAAACGATGCATTCATTATTGAGATAGGTGATAAATGATCCATACACTTATTATTTAATAAATAGTCATTAGGTTAACTTATAGGTGCACTAGGAAAACGAAAATGTTAAATTACAAAACAAAGTATTGTTATTTTGTAGCCCTAATTCAAATTACCTGGGCCAGGATTAAACAGTACCTAAGTCATGCTTATCAAGGTGTTCGTAACTTATTCCACGCCATCGAGGACTGTGTGGACTCATGCTGTAGCCCTTCACGGCCTGGGCTCCTCTGACGCCACTCGGAGGACTGGAGAAGCCTTGGCCCTCCAGGAGGCAGCAGACTGGGGCGCAGAGGGTTTGCTCCCCACACCCGAGGCCCACAGTCCTATCTTCTCCCACAGGAGTTGGTGATTCCAGAAATCAGACCGGTGCTGAGTAGCTCACAAATTTACAGATACCATTTTTTACTTAAGTCTAGAAACTTCTTTCACTTAATTGATACTCTTAGAAGACCTTAGCGGAAAATATAAAATGCCTGGATTTCAACCTCTTGTCTATTAAACATCACTCATATGATTCAATATCTTCTGAGAAATAGGAAATGTTGTTTCTTTAGATAATTTTTTAGAGGAAAATATTTAATTTTAAGTCCCAAGGAGTTGTGATTCTTTTATTAAAAGACATTTGATAATTGTATGCCTGTGCTCACTTTCACTAAACATTAACAAATACAGATATTCATGCAAGATACATTGAACTAAAAGTCAGTGGTTATTTTAGAAAGTGCACACAATTCCCTTTCTCATAGGCAAGTGGCCTAAACTATGATTTTGAATTGATCTGAGTGAAATAGATTCAATGATATAAAGTCTCATAGAATCTTTATAGGACTGTAATTTATAAAGCAACAGAAATTCTTGTCAACTCAGCATCAGTAGCAGGAATATTTTGCAATGCAAATTTTTGTACATTCTACGTTTATGCCGTGAATTAGTAAAACACACAGCTCCCATGCTGTTTGCACATGCAAATCAGGACGGTGTCCCTGCAGACTTAGTATTTAGAATCTTCACTCTCACTGTTCTTTGCCTATATGCAAAGGAAGCTTATTTGATTATGTGAGATACAAATTACCTGGTAAGTTTAAGAATGGAACTCCCTCTTCTCCTCCCGAATCAAATCCCCAGAACACCTCCACAGGGGCTGATCGTTAGCAGATGCTTGATAAATGAGTCTCTTGGGCATTTGGGATGCAAATTCTGAGAACTTACGCCTGCCCTTCCTGTGTTAGTGTGCTGGGGCTGTTGCCGCAAAGCACCGCCACCTGGCTTGCAGAAACCACAGAACTGTGCTGTGATCATTGTCTGGAAGATGGAAGGGTGAGGTTGGGGGCAGCAGGCTGTTGGAAGCCTTGGAAGAGAAACAGCTCCAGGCTTCTCCCCTAGTTTCTTGTATTTTGCTGGTAATCTGCCTTTCCTTGATTGTAGTTCTCTGCTTTCTCTTCACTTTGCGTTCTCTGCTTTTCCAGTTTTCTCTATTTTAAAGACATTCACACTACATCAGGTCCACCTACTCTTATATGATTTCAATTCATTACAATTGCAACATATTTCTAAATTATACACATTTCAAGTGATAACATGATGAATAGTGATCACCATGTCAGACCAAATTTTCTCTGTTCCCTCAAAGTCCTGTTTTCCACACAAGATGTGTTTCAGAACCTAGGTTCTTAGGGTTGGCTGCATGTTTCTTCAACTTGGCAGATTTAAAGAAGTGTGAAACTCAATTTCTGTCTCAACAAGTTAAATTACGACCTCTCAAAGTAGGGCCAGGATTTCTCAAAGCTCCTCGGATGCACAGCTGGTTGGCCACTAGCTGTGAGTGGCTGTTAACTGGAGGTCCTCTGAGCCTCTTTCATGCTGGACGCGCTTACCCTTAAAAAACTGAAGAGCTCTTTGATCCAGAAGCCACTCCCCAACAGCTCTCTCTCCACCCTCAGATTTGAATTCAAGGGCATTCGGATGCCGTGTTAGGATGCAGCATGGGCTGGTTCCTGCGCCAGAGCCAAATGGAAACATTAGAGCAGGGGACACAAACAGAGGCACGAGGGTGGGGAAAACAGGCGGAGGAGACCAGCAGCACAGAGCTCCGCGTGAAGGTGTCTACTGCAGTAAGAGTGGGCAGGTGCGATGCTACAGCCAGGCCCCCACTCTGCTGGGAAGCAGGAGGTGCCTAACACAGTCTTGAAGGCTTTATTGGTAGGAGAGGAAGATAATTGAGAGTGTGGGACAGGGTGCCCTTTGGGTAACTGAGGAATTCATTCCTATGAAACCTTTATTTCCTGACAACACTGGATGAGTTCTATTATTTTATTAAGTCTGCTATTTTATTTGCAAAACTGAATGAGACACTTAAGCAGTGAGATTATGCTAATTATCTTATTGTGTCTTCATTGCTGGTTTCAAGCTGGCAAGATTGTCTTGGAGGCTTTTCTGACCTTGGCCATTGTTCAGACTTTATTCTACTTCCAACATTATAATCAGAGGTTGCTAAGGAGATTTACCCTCAGGTGGACCGAGTTTGAACAGATAAACTGAAGGTGCTTGATCAGAACCAGAAAATTATAGGTTCGTTTTCCAGCAAGTGGGGAGTATTTGGTTTCTTCCAGACATAGCGTCTCCTCTCTGAGATCCCGTGGGCATTTCTGGGAGGACTGATGGGGCTCATGATTGCCAATGAGGGGCCATGGTCCATGGGGCCATGCTTTTAAGTAACCCCTGCACATGGTGCCTATGCGGCCAGTTGTGATTCAGATTGTTGTGGGTAACTAACATGTAAGAACTC
>PVIC010049369.1:0-13187 GCA_004025085.1 Thryonomys swinderianus | reverse complement strand
CAATCATCTCACTGATCTCTTCTTTAATGAAGTCTTTCACTGAGGACAGTATCTCTGTTTTGATCTCAGAGATGAGTTCTGCTTTCTATTTTACTAGATCTGCTTTAGTTACCATCTCCAAGAGTCCTGGTGTTTGAGTTTCAGTTTGCCCTATTTCCCTTTTCTCTGAATTTCCCTGTGGTGGTGATCTTTGTGTCTGTTTTTTTGTGTATTTTCCCATTTCTACTCTTTCATTGTTTTTAATGCTCTTCTTTGTCTAATGACAGGGCAATGTTTGTTGCAGGTCTCTTTCTATTATCTGGGGCCCCTTGGAAGCAGCACTTTCCTGGGGGGTCCTCCTTGAATCTGTAATAACCCTTGAGAGTTCTCACTCCTGACACATCATGGTAGGTATTTGAGCAGAACAATCACATCATGTTTGTTTCCATAATACAATAAATGCCAGTATCAGTATTAAACACAGTAAATAAGATAAAAAGGTTAGATTCTATACTGGATACTTTGAGCTTATGAGTTACCTCTATGTCTGACTCCTCACTGCACAGCTCCAGGATACAGTGGGCTGGTGGGCGGCCTTCAGTCCACTGGAAATGGACTGCACCCTGCAGCCAGGTCCTCGTGCTGCTCCCTCAGTCCGTGGGAAGCAAAGCACGGCAGGGCCGCATCCGCTGGGTCTGGTCCACCCGCGGCTGGTCCCTCAGTCCGCTGGCAAACAGGGCACGGCAGGCCCGGAGCTGCTGGGTCCGGTCCGCCTGCTGCTGGTCCCTCAGCGCACTGGAAAACAGGGCACGGCAGGCCCGCAGCTGCTGGGTCCTGTGCGCCCACTGCTGGTCACTCAGCCCGCCGGAAAGCAGGGCACGGTGGGCCCGCAGCTGCTGGGTCCGGTCTGCCCGCTGCTGGTCCCTCAGTCCGCCGAAAAACAGGGCACGGTGGGGTCCGCAGCTGCTGGGTCCGGTCTGCCCGCTGCTGGTCCCTCAGTCCGCCGAAAAACAGGGCACCGTGGCGCCCGCAGCTGCTGGGTCCGGTCCGCCCGCTGTTGGTCCCTCAGTCCGCCGGAAACAGGGCATGGCGGGTCTGGAGCTGCTGGGTCCGGTCCGCCCGCTGTTGGTCCCTCAGTCTGCTGGAAAACAGGGCACGGTGGGTCCGCAGCTGCTGGGTCTGGTCCGCCCGCTGCTGGTCCCTCAGTCCGCTGGAAAACAGGGCACAGCGGGTCCGCAGCTGCTGGGTCCGGTCTGCCCGCTTCTGGTCCCTCAGTCCACCAGAAAACCTCATTCTTCTTTATTGATTAATAATCAATTTGTGTGTGTGTGTGTGTGTGTGTGTGTGTGTTTGTGTGTGCGTGATATAGTACAATTTATCCATTCATCTGTCAACAAGCATTTAGGTAAGTTTCACAGATTTGCTGCTACCTATTTTATTGTTTAAATATAGGAATTAAAATATTTTTGTAACACGCTGTCTTCAGTTCTTTGGGGAATATACCCAAGAAAGGTAGAGCTAGCTCAAACAGAATTTCTATTTTTATGTATTCGAGGAATCTATACTTCTTTCTATAACAGTGGTACTAGAGTGCTAAGCCGTTTCCCTGACATCCCTGCCAACATTCATTCTCCTTTGAATTTATGATATAGTCATTCCGACTACAGTAAGATGGAATTTTAAAGTAATTTTGATTTTCATTTCCCTAACAGCTAAAGACATTGAACATCTTTTCCACATACTTACTAGCACTTTGTGTTTTTCCTTTTCAGAGCTATTAATGTGCCCATTTTAAAAATTTGGTTATTTTGACAAGTAGTAATATTTTTAACACTTTTTAAATATTAGAGTCAAGTTCTCTTTCAGAAGAACATCTAGAAAAGTTTCTTCCCCATTCTGTAGGCTGTTGCTTCACTCTGTTGTTTCATTTGCTGTGCAGAAGCTTTTTAACATACTATTGTTGATTCTTGGTATTACATGTCTATTACTAGAGTTCTATTCAAGAACTCCAAATAGAACTTTGTTCTATTTGCTAAGGATTGCTTTGACTATTTGGGGTCTGTTTTGGTTGAGCATTAATTTTAGGATTATTTTTTCTAGTTTTCAGAAGATATTGTTGGTGTTTTAATAACAATAGCATGAAATCTGCAGATTACTTTAGAAATATGACCATTTTCAAAATATTAGTTATAATCCACCAACAAAGGCAGTCTTTTCATTTTCTAATTTAATCTTTATTTCTTAAATATTCTATAATTTTAGTCATGGAGGTTTTTCACCCCGTTGGTCATGTTGATTCCTTTTTATTTTATTTTTTGAAACTATCATGAATGGAATCATTTTTCTAGCTATCAGAGGTTTTGCTACGGTTGCAAATGTACACTATTCCTTCTTGTGTGTTGATTCTGTACTCTGCCTCTTTGCTGAATTTGTTTAGCAGATCTAAAAATCTTCTAGAACATATTTTTGGTCTTCTATGTAAAGAATTATACTATCTACAAATAGGGATAATATGAATTCTTCCTTTTCAATTTATATTTCCTTTATTTCTTTCACTTAACTGATTGTTCTGGCTACAGTTTTAAGTACTACATTGAACAAGTGTGGTAAGAGTGGACAACCTAGTCTGACACCTGATTTTAGAGAAAATGCTTTCAGCTGTTTCACAATCAGTATGATGTAGCTATGGGTTACTCATACATTTTTGTTTGTTTTTATTTCATTTTCTTTCAGTTTGAACTCTATTTTTATCCAGATTTTTTCATCAAAAGATTTTAGATGTTGTCAAAGGCCGTTTTTGCAACTATTAAAGTTATTATATTTTAATTATTGAATCTTTTATGTGATATATTGCATTTACAAATATTGAACCATCCTTGTAAATCTGTAATGGAACCATCTTGGCCATGGTGTATGATCATTTTAATGTGTTCTTGAATGCTGTTTATAAGAATTTTATTAAGGATTTTGAAATCTGTGTTCACAAATGATAATGGTCTACAATTTTCTTTCTTTGTTGAGTTCTTATCTGGATTTTATATCTGGTTAATATTGGCTTCAGGGAATGAATTTGAAAGAGTTCTTTCTTTTACATGAAAATAACACTCAAGAAGCATTCATGCTTGTTCTTTTCTAAAGATATTATAAAAGTTACCATTAGACCTTTGAGAGACAGCTGGTAAAGATTCTTTCCCAGTTTGTTGGTTGTTTTTTTTTTTGCTCTGCCAGTGGTTTCTTTGGCTGTGTAAAAGCTTTTAAATAAAAAAGAGGTATAGAGGTGTTTTCAGAAAGTCTCTGTCTAAGCTAATGTCTCCAAGAGTTTTACCTATCCTGTTTTGCGGCAGGTTTAGTGTTGCTAATAATAAAAAAAAAGGGGAGACAAAATTTATGTATTTAGAGGGTGGGGCTTGTAGGGTGGGTAGGGGAAGGGAAAATGAGAATTAAATCATATTATATATTGGTACAAATTCCCAATATTGAGTGTGATCATGATGCAATGTATATACAATAAACGAATAAAGATAAAAATAAACTAAACAAAAAAGTTACAAGTAAAACTATCAAGTCCTGAATTTTACTAACTTGGCAGACATTGTATTACTGCCTCAAACTTATTGTTTGCTATCATTTAGATTTTGATATCTTCTTGGTTCAATTTTTGTAGGTCACATTTGTTCACAAATTTATCTATTCCAGATTTTCCAATGTATTGCACATAAGTTTCAGTATAATTTCTAATAAGATTCAGATGTACTGTAATATTGCATTTTTCTTCTCTAATTATACTAATTTGATTTCCCTTCATCTTAGAAAAAAAAGTTTATCAATCTTGTTTAAGCTTTCAAACAACATTTTTTTTTTGTTTCATTGAACTGTCTTATCTTTCAAATCCATATCCCATTAATCTCTGTTTATTTTCTTCTCTAAGTTGGGTTAGGTTCATTCTTGCTTTTCTGGGATCTTGGGATGTATGACTGAGTGGTTCATTTAGGATCACCCTATTTTTCTAATGTATGCATTCAGAGCTATAAATTTCCTAATGAGAAATTCTTATATCTCACAGAATCTGATGTTTCACTTCCATTAACATTTAATTCAGGAATTTTTTAAATTTCTTCCCTGGTTTCTTTAGTGATCCTATGATTACTCAAGAATTTATTATTTACTTCCTATTTGTTTCCATGGCTCTTTTATGTTAATTACTATTTTCAGTATGCTGTGATCTGACAGGATGGCCAATTTTGGAGAAAGTTCTGTGAGTTGTTCTAAAGAACATGCATTTAACTGCTGTTGCATAGAATACAAGTATCAATTTAATTAATTCTGGTATTTTTGTTGTTTTTTTGCTGGCTTGAACTGTATGTATTAGAGTACATTACTAAAATCTGCCATTATTTTTGTATTGGGGTTAAGAAATACAGTATTTTTATGTCAAGTAATATTTGATTAATGAAGTTGAACAAACATGATTAATATATATCTCTTTTGTAAATTGTATTTATTGAAATATATGTCATTTATGATATATGTCACATATATAATGATATATATATATCAATGTATATATATACATTGCATTGCATGTATATATATATATGTATACATATATATATGTATATATATGTATATATATACATTGCATGTATATATATACATTCAATATATATATACAATATATATAATATACATATATATATAATGACATATATATGAAATATATGTCATTTATGATTAATGTCATTTTATTTTTTTCATTGTTTGATTCATTTTTGTTTCTCATTTATTAAACTACTCTCCCACTGATATTCTTCCTTTCTCGTGGTCTCATGGTTGTTGTCTTTTTGGTCTGCATTTAGGATTTCTTTAAGTATTTTCTGCAATGTTGGTTTAGTGGTAATGAATTTATTTATTTTATATTTATTGTGAAAGAACTTGATTTCTCCTTCATTTTTTTAATTTTTATTTTTTAATTTTTTAGAGACAGGGTCTCACTTTGTAGTTCAGGCTGTTCCTGAGATCGCTATGTGCCCCAGGCAAGCCTCCGCATTCCTCTTGCCTCTGCCTCTCAAGTGCTGGGATTACAGGCCTGAGCCACCACACCGGGCACTGTGGTATGTGGTACTGATTGCTGGTAGGTGTGAGTCACCATGCCCAGTACCATTGTATGTGGTCAAAGGGGATTGAACCAGGGACCTTGCACTTACTAGGCAGGTGCCAGAACCACTGAGCTAAATCTCTGGCCTTTTGCCTTCAATATTGAAGGATACTCTTCCAGAATATAGCATTAACAAGCATTTTCTTTAAGGGATTGAAATACATCATTCAAATCTGACTGGTCTTTAATGTATCTTTTCAGATATCTGTTGTTATTGTTTGGTCTATTCTTATAATTTGATGATGACTTCTCTAAAATTTTTCAATATTCTATTCTTATTACAAGGTTTTTTTGTTTGTTTGTTTGTTTGTTTGTTTGTTTGCATTTTGCATTTTGGCGGTGATGTCTCATGGTAAGGCTGTTTTCTGGTTCAGTTTGAGGTTTTAAATGCTTCTTTTACCTGGGTACCCATATTATTTTCCAGACTTGGTAAATTTTCTACAATAATTTCCTTAATTTCTTATAGTAATTTATTTTACTTATCAGCCTCTTTGAGGCTGATGATCCTTAAATTTGTTCTTTTAAAGTTACCGTAGAGTTCTTTTTTTTTTTTCATTTTTTCTTGTTCTTTTTTCATCATGTACATTGTATAATATTACAATGTTCTAGTATACATACCTTGTATTCTAGTACTTATATTTCTTTTTTTGATTCATCTTGCCTATTACCAACCCATTCATTTGAGTTTATTTTACTACTTTTCAAACACTTTAATGAAATTGAAAGGGAAGCAGTACTCCCAAATTCCTTCTGGGAAGTATTATCTTGATTCCAAAAGCAGAGGAAGACCCAATCAAAAAAGAGAACTAGAGGTTAATCTCTCTAATGAAAACAGATACAAAAATCCTCAAATACTAGCAAACAGAATAAAAGAAGATCATAGACCTTAACTAAGCTGAATTCATCCCAGAGCTACAAGAATGATTCAACATATGTAAATCAATAAATATAATACACTATTTTATATAGGTAAATGCAAATTTTCTTTCCAGAATTCCTGGTTCTTTTTTAGATCCTTTGTATTTTTACTAAAAATACAAAGGATCTTCTTGCATTGTCTTCTTTAATTCATTTAATTCTTTATTTGTATCGAGTGCATTGATCATGTTAGCAATTGATTTGTTCAGCTAATTACCTGCTTATTGTTTGATTTCACTGAACATTTGACTTATTAAGTATTTTTTAATGTTTTGAGGTTTCAACCAGTTCAACACTGATGGGATAAGCTTTAAAAGAGCCATGAATTCTTGCAGGCAGCTTGATTCCTTGGTTTCTCTAAGTCTCATGTTGAAGCTGTGGAATAATGCAATGGAAATCTCACTGTGGGAAATCTACTGTGTGGGAGATCTATTTATTAAATGACAGTCTCTCTGTGATGCACCCCACCTTTGGATGAGACTCAGCAGGACCAATGACTCAGAATAGTTAGTGTACTAGGTTCAGTCCCTACAAGCAGATGATAACTCCTAACAATATCAACATCCAAAGAACCAAGCATATATATATATATATATATATATACTTATTTAAAATTTCTTTAGTCTTCTATTAATTCAAGAAAATAAAATAATAATAATAATTTAGTAGCATCTGTACTAGATATATATTATATATAATGTACATATTAAAATTTATAATTTCTTTAGTCTCCTATTATTCAAGAAAATGAAATAATAATAATAATTTATTATCATCTGTACTAGATATATATATATAATATATATTAAAACGTATTTAAAATTTCTTTAGTCTTCTATTAATTCAAGAAAATAAAATAATACTAATAATTTAGTAGCATCTGGAAGTCAAAAAGAAAAGTTTAAGAAAAGGAAATAGAAGAGTGAGAATAAAGAATTAAAAATAAATTTTGATATTATATGCTAGGATAATGGGGCAGAGAAGTATGAACATTTACATGAGAGGAATGAGAAAAAAAGAGAGTAGGAAGGGAATATACTTGGAAACCCACTGGAGAGGAAGGGAGATGGAACCCAATTACTAAACTAACAAAAACAAATTTGAAAGTCCTAAAAAATTATTGCTGATGGGACATAATATGGCAAAATATAGTAAGGCACTAAAGAAGCAGATATAACCATTAATACTCATACATGGTTACATGAAAACCTATACCCACACAAAAAAGAAAAAAGAAGTTCTAGCAATAATATTGATATATGACAAAGGAAGGAAAGAGGGTCAAATTTGAAAACATGTAAAAGAAAAGTGAAAGAAAAAAGATTGAACCTAATTAATGAACTAAAAATCACAAATTTAGAAAATCATATGAAACTATACTTATGGAAGGATATAATGTACTAAGACCATATAGAAGAAAAAAAAACAATAATATTTGTAAACCCTTGTATTTGTCATAGGCAGATACAAAAAGTAACACACACACACACGGCCCACATCCAGTATATTTAATATTTCTCCTTACAGTGAATTTGTACTGGAGTCATTTCTTGGATGCTGCCTGAAAAAGGAGTCGTATTATGATTTTTTTTTTCTTTTTGAGTCCTGCTTTTTCCTTTCCCTCTGTATAAGAAGTCATTTAAAGCATGCAGGAAGTTGAGTCTCACTCCTTGAGGGCTATAGATGAATACTCAAGTTCAATCTGCCAGTGGCTGACATTTCCCAATCTAATATATTCCATAACTGGAAATGAAGGTCTTAAATCAGGGCTGTCTACTGAATCTGTCACTTGTATATTCTTGAGGAGGTCAAGAATATGGACCAAAGACACAATTTACAACTATACTTTTGGAGGTGTGGCTGACAAGGAAATTAGTGATGTTTTTACTTTGAATACCTCTAAGCCCTTCAGAGAAAGCATGGATGTAGAGAGTCTGTATTTACATTAGAGACAAATTGTGCCCAACATTTTGGTTCCAGCAGCAATTCCCCAAGATAGACACCCTCCCATTCCAAAGTGCCACAGCAGCCTAACTCATGGCCTTTCACTATAATCAAATCACACCAATCTGGACCTGTCAGAGTGCCAGTCAAGTTTCTTCAAGCCCAGTGTCATTTTCCACCAGCCACCAGTTGGATATCTCTCCAGGTTTCATAATTTTAGTTTTACTGTGTAATAATCACCTTTTGCCCTGGGCCCACAGTACTAGGACAGATATCCACTTCTTCCTTATCTCTCAGTGGATATAACATCTTGGAATTAATGAAAATGTAGGGATTTTCTGACATAAGAATAGAGGGATATTTTACATGGTTTCCTTCACAAATGGTGCCCAATTTCATCTTGTTCTAGGAAGGCAAATGGCACAGGTAGTTTATAAGATGGCATTCCAGCCCCCCCCCCCAAAAAAAGGGAACTATCACCCATCTCTTTTCACTTGGCTAGACTCAAATTTGTGATCTTTTCATGTTGCACCTCAGTTTACAGAGTTGGTGCTCACTAAGTGCTAACCTTTTGTTTTTACCACAACACAGAGGTTCATTCTACTCTGAGCTACAAATTCCTCAGTGGCAGTGTGTAGCTTATTTTTCTTTTTTTTCTAAACACATATATGTCAAAATTTCTCTGTGGGCCAGGGATTTAGCTCAAGTGGTACTGTGCCTACCAAGCAAGCACAAGGGCCTAAGTTCAATACCTGGTACCCTGTTTCCTTGGAAGTAGGCTCTTCCAAGTTGTGAGGTCAGGTGGTACCCTCACCTCCTCACAGAGCTGCATATTTCTTATTTTGGATGAGTATTCCAAAGCATTTTGTAAGTGTAGCATGCCTCCAGCCCCTTCACGTACTAACTTTACAAAATTCAATGTAAAAAACAAAGTGAAGAACTTTAAAAATAATGCACACCTTAAGCTATGTCATATTTATTTTAATTTCTAATAAAGATTTAACTACATTATATACGACTTTGTGAAATAAAAATCGAGTCAGTCTTCTTTCCTTCCTTCCTTCCTTCCTTCCTTCCTTTCTTTTCTTTCTTTTTCTTTCCTTCTTTCTTTCACTTTTCTTTCTTTCTTTCTTTCCTTCCTTTTCTTTCTTTCTCTTTCTTTCTCTCTCTCTCTCTCTTTCTCTCTTTCTCTCTTTCTCTCTTTCTCTCTCTCTCTCTCTCTCTTTCTTTCTTTCTTTCTTTCTTTCTTTCTTTCTTTCTTTCTTTCTTTCTTTCTTTCTTTTGAAACACTATTCTGATTCACTTACATTTGAGGATGTTCAAAGGTGGGAGTATTCAACTTAAAAGTAATGTATGCCCAGCTCCTTTTAGGAATATGTCAAAAAAATATATAAAGCTGCCACTATTTCTAGGGTTCTGGATACCCTAGTACAGCACAGAACAGTTAAATTATAAATCCAACCTAGAACTCTAAATTGTTTGCCAGTAGGGAGGTGTCAGTGGTCATTTTTGTATTGTTTGATGATATTTTGCTTTTTACTCTTCAAAAATTTTGATTGGAAAAAAAAACTAATGTAACATAATGTCTTTGGGAAGATGAATTAGATGTGTATCTTATAAAAAGTATGCTTGAGTATCAAATTAAATGTTCCATATCAGTCTCAATGCAGATATAAAAATAAGTTTTCAATATGATATCAATTTTCATTTTCTTAATGATGTATGAAACTTAGGGAAACAAACAAAACATAACAAAATATCTTCTTGGCCCAGATGACTCATGCTTAAGAAAATGTATTGTTTGCCTTGTAAGTCAGGAATGTACAAATATAGAAAATATCTTATATAAGGAACTAAATTTCTATGACCAAAGTAATGAAATTATTAACCAACATTTTAGATTCATATAAATTAACTTCATTACATCATGTAAGGTATGAGTCATTTAATACATAACTGTGCTATAAATATATAGTATTTATATAACTACATAGTTTAAAACTTAAATCCAAGTAAGAAAATATTTTATGTTATATAATATTTAACTACCCACATCGTATTTGGAAAATAGTTGTGTTTTAAGAAGAAAATCACAAAACACACCAACACGGGGCAAAGTTCTAATTCTAAACACTGCATAAAATTAAATTTAGAAAATTATTAAGTAAATTAGACATCAAAAAATATAAATTACAAAAAATAAATTTATAATCTGTACTGTTCTATAACCAAAAAATATCCACTGAAACTGTTTACCTAATTCATTAATTTACAACTCTTTTGGACTGCTAGAGTAAGCAACAGAAAATGTGACCTATCTTATAAGCTGAAATAAATAGATATTCAAATACCAAATCAGGCAACTTGAAGATAAAACTATGACCTTATAATTTGAAAAGAAATAAAATTAGAGTGGAGTTAATATCTTAATCATTTTTAAATACAGACTAAGCAACATTTTATAATTTTGTCTTCTCTGGGCTTCCATAAAAAAATTTAAAAGACTGTGTGGTAAGATAAAAAATGTACCTCCATACTTGTAATTTCTTAAGAATACTATCTATTTAGAAGATAGAATTAGATACAAAGTTCAGTGAGCCTGCATGCAGTCACTTTTCTGAAGCAGCAGACTTTTGGCTCTGTACCACTCTACAGTTTCTTTCTCCAAGCCACGCTAAAAATAGGCCTTTAAAGAATGGAAATGTTTAAACATTAACTATAGCAATATGAATGAACACTACTATAATAAAGATTTCTCATCAACTCTTGGTCTATGTTATATTAACATTTCAAAAAGCTATTTAAACATTAAAATTAATACATCATAAAACAATGGCAATGTTTCATACACAATATAGTTTTATTTGAATCACAACTCACAATAGCTATGAATATCTTCATTCAAATTGCTATCATGAATATTGTATAAAATGAGAAGAATAAACCAAAAGTAAAATTAGAATACTGCTTTATAAATTATAATATGTCAAGCTAACAAATGGTAGACTTGTCATATTGAGCAACTAAACGTCTAAATGATCATTCAGCACTCATAGTGTAGGAAGAAAAAAACATTGGCTTTGTTGCCTCTAAACCAGTTGCTCGATTTTTCATACTGTCATTCTGCTCTATTAGCAAAGCCTAACACAATTAGGTATGAATATGCAGTAATAACATGCAAATTGTTCCCTCAACAATTGCCCTAAGGCAGCAGTCTCAGCCTTTCTAAGCTTGATTCTTTCTACATCGTTACAGGCTTGGAATAATTTATCAGAATAAAAAATATCTCAGCTTTATTGCAAGTGGCCAGCTAGTAAAATCACTGGTAGCTGTTAACCATTTTCCCTCAATGGGTTTGTTAGCAATGCTGTCCCTAGCTCCCTGCCACTCTTGCACTTGTACATGTTTCCCTTGGGTAATGTTAGACACTACATTTGAGCCTGCCAGAACAATTAACCCTACTGTTAATTAGAATGAAATGTCAGGCGCACAGATGGTACAAGCTGGCACCCTGCCATCCCGCCAACTGCTGCTGAAAGCAGCTACCCTACTGCTGACAGCTGCTCAGCCATGTCCCAAACCAGCAGATGTCAAAACTTTCCAGCTGAGGAAGGTTAAAAAAAGCAAAGAGGAGGGGATTCTCATCCCAGCAGTGATGATGACTGTTTTAGTACTATTGTATCTATTACCTGTTGTCATCCTGTACCAATCTAGAGGAAGTCTACAAGCAGAGAGACACAAATTTAAAATAATGATTCTAATAATCATAACATAAACACAATATGGCTACAATTCAAGACAACTATAAAAATGGCACTGGCAACGACAGTCTCTGAACTTTTGCACTACATTTTCCATAAACTGAGTGGCATATGTTAATATATATTTTCAAAGAGAAAAAAAATCAACATTCTTAAGTCAGGTTACTTTAAGAACCACCAAAGATTAGCTACTTAAACTTCAGACAAAATATACACTGTGCTTTTAGAAATTATATCTACAGATAAAATTAGTTTCCTTATTCTTACGTGGTTCATTATTTATGAACATATTTAATGAGATATTTAATGACAAGTCTATTTGTTAGCTCTATCTTCATACATATGTACACAGTCACCAAAAAGAGACAAAAGATAATTATCTGTATAAATGTCAAAAAATAAAGTCTGATTAGAAAAAATCAGGAGCGAATACACTTTTGAATAGAAGTCAACTTCCAAATTCTGATCTGAAAGTTGCAGTAATCTTAAAGGTAGAAAAAAAATAACGATCTCATTTATAGTCATTAGAAATGTCAACTATTTCTAAACATGAGAAGACTAGACCATAAACCCCTCATACTTATTCGTTACTTTAAAAACAATTTTGTGTCTGATTTTTATTAAACATGGAAAGTATAGAACTGTGAAAGTAATCTCATTTCAATTATGCTACTTAGAGTCATTCTCTTTAACAGCATGAATGCAGGTGGATATTATAGCCTGAATGCCACAGGAAATATGCCATAAACTTCCAAGCCCATGCTTCTCTATTTCTACTTCAATCAGACACCATTTGCTTATAAATTATTCATTCAATATTAGATAAATATGCATATACACTCCAAAACAAAACATGTCTTTTGAGTATTCAAAACGAATTAAAAATTTCATATATTAAAAAGCCATTCACTGTAAACAGGCAAAAAATATAGCACAAATAGATATTTGGAGAACAGCAGTGATTTTCCTTAACCGAAATTTGGACTAAACTGTAATTAGCTTGTAATAGGTGATGACTTAATAGAAATGCATAGAAGAGTTTATAGTAAATTAAGAAAAGAGAAAATACTGAACAGTTGACTTGGAAAGAAGAGGAAAAATAAGGATGCTAGGGGTCCAGAATAATGGACAAAATAAGATGGTAAAACCAATCAGTTCAAATCATTTCTTCAAGGAACTTCAAGTTAATCACCATATTTTGGTTCACTGTACATAAATCTGATGGATGCAACTTATTCCAAACAGACCAAAACAAATGTTTTAGTTGATACTATCAGAAAGGTAAGGAGCTGTATGTGTTAAAATATAAAAGAATGTAAAGAATTCAATAAAAAAATAAAGGTGTCACACGTGGTGGCTCATGCCTGTAATCCCAGTACTCAGGAGGCAGAGACAGGAAGATTGCTGAGTTCCAGGCTTGCCTGGGCTAC
>PVIC010049368.1:0-13241 GCA_004025085.1 Thryonomys swinderianus | reverse complement strand
TTGTCTAGACAAAGCAATGCCCAGAATATACATGAACATAGGATAGGGCAAGGGAGTTTGCTGATATTAAAAAATGAAGTCCATGGTGTGTATATACAATGTACCAATAAAGATAAAAATGAATTTAAAAAATAAAGTACAAAAGTGTTTGAAAATACTGCTGCTCTCTAAACAGATAAAAGGTTCACCTTTGGTGGGAGATGTCAGGGCAACAAACATCTGCTTGTACTATCTAATATTTCCACATGGATAGTGAAGAAAGTATACCCTTTATGTTTGGTCAAGAAAGAACTAGCAGTTATTAAGAACCATCTCATTTAATCCTCATGATAGTCCTGTTCTCAGTATTGTTATCCTATTTTATAGGTAAAGAAATTAAGATTCAGAGTTTAAGAAACATGCCCAGTATCTAAAATCAGGCTTTTTCTACTACTGTGCCATACAGCCTGAGATTTCACTCAAGTGAAATTCCTTCATGAAATCTTCAGCTCTAACCTTGAGCTACAGGCCTTCCAAACTAGGTATCCTCTACATTTTACTTTCTGGGTAAGAATTTCAGAGGTATCTGTGATAGCCATGGTTTCCACTGAAAAGTACCTCTTTGTAATTTTTTAATTGATCTATCTTCCCAGAAAGGAATCTCTGAAATTTGAGAGGAGGCTAGAATTTCTCTTTAGAGCACACCTTAATAAACTCAAAATCCATCCCATCACTCAAAGTGTCATATAGAGAAGATCCTGAGTATGGAGGGTCCCAAGCACCCTCTTTTCTGCCCCCTGAGACATTCTTTTCTCTTTAATTTACAGAGCCCCAAAACTACTATGCTGTCTTCCTGTAAGAAATATGTGAACGCTTGAATATTTGCTTTCTGTCATTCCTCTTACTATAGTTGACTGAAAAGGGACTATATCCTAAAATCTTTTCCAAGTACTAAGGACCAAGAAAATGAATTATAGAAAATATAAACAACAAAAATAGACCAAATTGCCAAAGTATTATTTTATGATTATAAAGTTACTGTGACTCCAATTATAGTTATCCATATTCTATACCCCAATACCCACATTCACCGGAAGAAAGAAATTGCATCAGAACTGTAGAAATTTTGCTAATTCATGCTGGACATGGCACAGTCTTTGCTTTCCACTTGGGGAAATACTTCTTCCTTAACTACACAAGAGAAAAATGCAATTGCTGCTGAGATCACAGATCCCTGGACCCCTCACTGAAGAATTTTGGCTCAGCAAGGATAAGTTAATAATAATTAACAATTAATAATAATAATTAGCAAAATAATATCCTCAGATGATTCTGAAGAACACTTAATTCAAAACTGATCTCATAGACTTTATATTACAAATAGAAAAGTAAAGTTTTAAACAAATATCAAAATAACTGCCTATTTATCTTAGAATGTTGAACTTTCTATGTCTTTTATTCTTAGATGGGATCATATTAACATAGAAATTGCCTAGATCTTGACAAGAACAACAACAAAAAAAACCCTATCCCCCAAAAAGAAAGAAAGAAAGAAAGAAAGAAAGAAAGAAAGAAAGAAAGAAAGAAAGAGAAAAAAGAAAGAAAGAAAAGAAAGAAAGAAAGAAAGAAAGAAAGAAAGAAAGAAAGAAAGAAAGAAAGAAAGAAAGAAAGAAAGAAAGAAAGAAAGAAAAGGGAAAAGGAAACCATTAAACATGAAATTTTAATGGCTCTGGACTATGTAGACTACACACTTCAGAAAAAAATGAAGAGAACTAAAATAACCTAAAAATTTCTCCTATTCATTGGAAAATGCTAAGTACATTTCTATACAATTTGAGACTCAAAGATTAAATCATATGGAACATTTTTTTAAATTGTGGTTGTTGGGCCAGGGATTTAGCTCAATGGTTCTGGGACCTATCTCATGAGTGCAGGATTCAGTTTGATCCCTGGGACCAAAAGCAAAACAAAACATAGAAATGAAATTGTTCAATATTAAGAACTTTAAGAAAATTTAGAAGGCAGCTGATATTATTCTGAGATCCTTAAATACTTAATTAGAAAATACTTAAGAATGAGATAGAATTATATAGAGAAAAGCTTAGTTGAAGAAACAATCTTACTGTGGCCCAAGTAAGGCAAAATGTAAATGAACAAGAAATGGAATCTGAGGGACCTTGGAAGAACAAGAATTGGGAAAAGGGAATATCAAACTCTAGGAGACAAAAAAAAAAGGAAATACTCAGGGACAAGTATGTCCAGGAGCCTGTAAACTCAAGCTAAGTCTGTATCTGATTGTGTTTTCTTCACAGAATCACTCGGCCTCCATGACTGAAGTCACCTGAGATGACTAATGGGGCAAAAGCTATTTTTTATCACCTTCCAATACTTCAAAACACACAGTTACTCAATGTCAAACTGTGAAGACAAGTATTATGTTTATCTAGTTAGAAGCTAATGTTTTGTACATTTTTTGTAAGAAAAAGTGATGTAGCTTGCCCTGATTTTTTTTGTCAGCTTTAACATATTTATGCCAGAATTTTAAAAACCAACATTTTCTTCTCGTTCAAGTGTGCACTGACCAATCACATTTATTCAATAGTTGATGTTGTTTTTGTGATATTTGTACACAAATCATTTTTTCTCAGTTTTATAAACACAAATAAAATTAATATAACAACTCACTTTACACTTTTATTACCATGTTTTCTGCCTCCTCTGGGATTTTTGAATTTTAATGAAAATCAAACTTTTGAGTTTTGGGAAGGATGATGTTGGTTAATAGAAAATCTCAAAATCAACGCTGGAAAGAAATATTCAGAGAAAACTTTGTGTTCCAATCAGTTATCAGGCTATTGCATCAGAAACTGGGATATCACCAGTGGACGCTGAAAATTAACAGAGAATCCTAGATTTGGATGTGTTTGGACTCTTTCTCAATAAAAGTCTCGAGATCTGTCCAGAACCTCAGCCTGGGGCTGGCACGTGATGCTGCAGCCTCTTGCGCAAAAGCATTCAGCGCCAGCCTTCCCTGTCAACTCAGCGGTTTTGTATATCATACTGTATGGACTTTATATGAGAATGAATATTTTACAGGTTTCACAGTATTATTTTACAGAAAAGGAATCAGAATGTCTACGACATTGAGCCCCAGAGCTGCAGCCTCACTCTGTGGCTTATAACTGTTCTAAGATTTTAACTGCATCCCATTTTTCTAGCATGGTGTTAACTAATGTGTACCTCCTTTGCGAGAAGGAGCTCCTTGTCTATCAGAATGTTTTTCTTGACACTTCCATATTGGCTCTTCTTAGCTTTTTGTACATATTTTTTTTTTCTAAAGAGATGATAAAAAAAAGTTATCACAAAACGTATGCTGGCTCGTGTCCTTTGTTTTACACTCCATCCACAGGACAAAGGTGTTTCAAGAGTTACCCTGATATGACTCAATGTTTTTTCTTTTTGTTCCCAAATAACTTGAAATTATCTGAAACACTGACATGGCTGAAAGATTTTGTGTGTGTGCGCACGCACATGTGAGTGTGTGTGTGTATGTGTGTGTGTATACCTTCAAGCCAAATCAAAGCATCTCAAAAGTTATTAAAATACTCAGATGTGCATTCTTGAAACATAGCATGGTACCTCTCCTTTCATCCCACCCACAGATACTGTTGACTTGTCAATAAAAAGTCAGCTGTTTCTAGGTACAAATGGCACCTCTGGTACAAGTTTCCCTATTTCATTCTAGCCTAAATTTTTACACACACACACACTCAATATCACACATATCTTCTGAGTGATGTTCTTCTGGGGAAGCAAGCAAGGATTTTTTTTTTTTCGCTTTTGAGACAGGGTCTCGTTTTGTAGTTCAGGCTGGCCCTGAGCTCACAATGTAGCCCAGACAAGCCTCAAACTCAGCAATCCTCCTGTCTCTGTCTCCCGAGTGCTGGGATGCCAGGCGTGAGCCACCACGTCCGGCATTGTGGTACGCGGTGTTGATTGTTAGTGGGCGTGTCTCCACGCCCAGCATTGTATGTGGTTACCGGGGATCGAACTCCGGACCTTGCGCTTGCGAGGCAGGTGCCAGAACCACTGAGCTAACCCTCCGGCCCAAGCAAGGAATTTTAAGGTTCTATTCCTCCTAGTTACTGAACCATTTGCTTTTGCGTATATAACGTAGTTGTTTTTAAAACTAGAAGCTCTGGAAAGTTGTGCCAAAGTAGAGTTTGTCAAAATGAATGTTACAGTCCATGTCTGCCTGATGTTAGTTTTTACCACATCAAGCTGATTTTGAACACAGTCCATATTTTTAACGTTATTTTTATTATGATATACCTGTTTAAATGGTTCAGAGGATAGTGCTGGAGAGAAAAGCAAATCATAGAATGTCTAAGTTTGTAAGCCTTAGTCCTCCCATCTTGTATAACTATAATGTAGTCCAATTTCAGAATGATTCACTTTCTTTTTCCTAACATGCTTTAGGATTTACTTTCAAAGTAATGAGAGTACAATTTTATTTCACTTTTCATAAAACATCCTGAAAATAAGAGACACTTGGAACTAAGAGTTACATCAGTGAATCAATAGAACACAGATTTGACCAGCAAATAAACCAAAAGCTGGTCTTTACTCCCTAAAAAAGTACATAAGATAGACAAATATTTAACAAGTCAGACTGAGGGAAAAGTAAAATAGCAGAGGTTATCTAAATATTAGTTTCTCTTTCTTTCCTTTCTTTCTTTCTTTCTTTCCTTCTTTCTAGTTTTTTTTTTTTTTTTTTTTTTTTTTTTTTTTTTTTTTTTTTTTTTTTTTTTTTTTTTTTTTTTTTTTTTTTTGGTTTTTGGGGTTTTATTTGTTTTGTGGGGTTTTTTTGAAACAGCATCCCATTTTGTAGTTCAGACTGGCCCTGAGCTCACTATAGCCCAGGTAAGCCTCCAAATCATGGCACTCTTCACGCCTCTGTCTCCCAAGGGCTGCTATGGATGTGAGCTATAGCACCTGGTGTGAATAGTTATAAGATTTTATTTTTCTAGAAAATTAATGAAATTCTAAGAAATATAAATATTAAATTGTATCCAGTAGAACTCAGGTTAATTAATATGAGAAATTCACCCATTAAAGTTAGATCAACAAACAAATCAGTTGATTAATGCATGGAATTCACCATATAAACAGATAGAAAGAGGAAAATGTTATGAAAATAACAATGTCTAAATTTGATAAAGCAAAAACTATGTGTCAAGCACTATTTTTAAAACCTAAATATATTAATTCATCTAATTCCAATAAATGCTAAAAGGTAGTTTATTAAATTCATTCTCATATCTGATTTAAATAATAGTGTATACATGGATTAAAAGGAAGCAACATTACTCTAAATCTCATATCTGATTTAAATAATAGTGTATACATGGATTAAAAGGAAGCAACATTACTCTAAATTCTTTTGAAGTGTCTGTGGGCAATCTACAGAAAGCGTCATACTAGAGAGTGGTTTTAGAACTTTTCTATCAGGATCAGAAATCTGATTTAAAATAGTTTGAACAGAAAACATAACCTAGAAATTTCAGGAAATTCAGGAATTCAAGGTACCCCTTACTAGACATAAAATGAGATTACTCAGTTTGCAAGATTATCCATACCAGTGTACCTTAATACCTACAAATTAGGATTTAGGACTGTGTCATTCAATCATTTGTGATAGCTGCAAACCCCACCGCCCATCACTGCCTTATCTTCATTCTTTTCGCCTTCTTCTCTCCAGCCCATTGTCACTCAGCCTTTGCTTAGAATTTGCTTTGGCTCCACAAGATGTTCCCTGAAATATTTCTAGGTTTCTCTTTATGTATCTCCTCAGCCTCATAGGTGACAGAGCCTGCTCCCCTAGCAAGAACCAGGAAATGGCCAGATTCCAGGACACAGTGCACGAGGGGACACATGGCGGCTCTTGAGGTAGCACAGCCCGTGGTGCACAGCATCCTCCACCGCTTCTCCTGTGGCTCTGCAGCTGGTCCATGGCCTGCTCTGCATGTGCCCAACCTAGTAGTTTAAAACAGCACAAATACTGAGGCATTCATTATTCTCTCCCATGAGGTAGAGGCTCCATCCTTGGCCTTTCCCACCGGAAGCACACTAGCAATTTAGCTCAACCTGGAAGTTTCTTTTACAGAGAAATGTGCAGCCCTAGAGATGTGGACCTGGGCTGGATCCTGAAATAAGCAGATGGATTTTACAAGCAAGTCCCTACACATGGATGGAAGCTTAGACTGATATTGGACCTACTGATTCAGGCAATGATTACCTCCTGCTTTGTAGCCAGACATTACCAGCTTCATAGCAGGCCATTAGCTCCCACACCTTGGCACACAGGGACACTTCAACTGCTGGCTGTCAGATCTTAAGCACCAAACAAAGGAAAACAAACCCATTAGTAGCTGTGCTCAGAAGAGGCTGTCCTGCTGGCCGGTAGCAAACCAGTATCTTGGATCTACCACATTCTGTGATGGACAGTATGATTTACTTACTTTCTCTAAACTTTAATGTTTTCTGGGTGTGATGTCACCTGCATTGAGGAGTGGTTTTAAAGACCAAGTGAAACAATAAAACTCTTCATCACAAGTAGAGTTCTATGGGCCAGAGATTTAGCTCAGTTGTTCCGGTGCCTGCCTGGCAAGCCCAAGATCACTGGTTTGATCCCCAGTAACCACATACAACAAGACTGGGTGTGGTGACTAATGCCCACCAGCGATCAGTCCCACATACCACAATGCCTGGCAGGAATGGTGGCTCACACCTGTAATCTCTGAACTACAGAGAGAGAGAGACCCTGTCTCAAAAAAAAAAAAGAGTTCTATGAATATAATTAGAGTCTAGCCACATTGGACATCATTAAACAGAAGCTACCCACACAACCAAAATTTTGCCTTCAATTAGAAAAATATGTTTTCTTGGCTCTGTCAAATACTGTGTACATGGGAGGCCCATAACACTTTACAGATGAAAAGATTCGGTACATGTACTACCTCCGTCAGCCCAATGATTATCCAGAAAAACACCAGGAGTGTCCAGGCAATAGCTTTACACACTATCAACCACTGAATTACTGTGTCATGTCCTCCAGAAAGAGGCAGTAAAAAAATGCCAGGAAAGTGAAGAAGTGAGGACAAGGTGGGATCCATTCATAGAAACAGGAAGCTCAGACAGACATGGTTTGGTTTGCTCTCAACAGTATACTTGATCCCATTTTTCATCAGAAATATCTGAAACAATTTTTTAAATTAGAGCTTTCTAAAATCTTCTTTCTTTTCCTTTTTTTTGTGGCAGGGTCTTGCTTTGTAGTTCAGGCTGGCCCTGAGCTCACCATGTAGCCCAGGCAAACTTGGAACTCAACAATCCTCCTGCCTCTGCTTTCTGAGTGCTGGGATTACAGGTGTGAACCACCATGCCTGGCACTGTGGTATGTGGTACTGATTGCCGGTGGGCATGGCCACCGCACCTGGTATTGTTGAATGTGGTTACTGGAATCAAACCAGGGACCTTGTGCTTGCTAGAAAGGTGCCAGAACCACTGAGCTAAATATCCAGCCCTAAAATCTTATTTCTTAAGTGTCTGCTTCAATAGGTCTGAGGGGGCACAAGAATCTAATACTGTGACACATTCAAAGAAACCATTCATTGAGAACCTTCCAGGTAAAGCTGTGGCACCCAATCTCCCAGCCATGGAAGGTGAGCTGCAGGTGAGCAAAGCTTCATCTATGTTTGCAGCTGTTCCCCACCTTTGTGTTACAATCTGAGCTCCGCCTGTCAAACAAGGGCAGGATTAAGTTTTCACTCACTTGAATTGTTATTAAGGGATATAAATCAACAGTCCCCAACCTTTTTGGCACCAGGGACTGATTATATGGAAGATAATTTTTCTATGCATTGGAATTGGGAAGTTTTCAGGGTGAGTCAAAGGATAGCACAGCCTGGACCCCTCCTATGTGCAGTTCATGGTAGGTTCATGCTTCTGTGAGAATCTAATGTGTTGCTGATTTGAAAAGAAGTGAATCTCAGGCAGCAATGCCAGCAATGGGAAGTGACTGTAAACACAAACTGTAAATCCTGTGCTGGTCTGCTTATTTCTTCCCTCTAGCTGTGCTGCCTGGCTCCTCACAGATCAGAGACGGTCACTGGTAAAGGTTGGGGACTGCTTGATCTAGGTTGTATGCTTCTCCTCTAAGGAGTCTAATGCCTGGTGATCTGAGTGATGCTGGGGAGCAGATGCAGCCACAACTTGACGTTAGTCTATGTTGGACTACACCAAGACCACGACAGATTCAAATTACAACCCTATCCATGGTAGCAGACTTTATAATGGTAAATGAGTTGACATATTTCAATTGTACAGCTGCATCTGGTAACATCTTAGGTAGAATCCAATATTTATGTAGTCCTTGCACATCCTGCCCATTATTTTATTTACTTCTCACACCCATACCTCTTTTCCATGTAGCCCACTTATCTCAGTCACAGTTTTATAAGCCCACAAGCTAAGCAGATGTAAAATGAGTGAAAACAAACATCACTGGAGAGCTTCAATTAAAGGGGAAAAAGATTCAATAATGAAACAGCAGAAGACTGTAAGATTGCCAACAAAAAGAAAATACCAAGAGCCCTACATAAATGCTGGGTTCATTTCAATAGGTGACTGACATTTTCAAAGCTAGCTTCTACAATATGTGGCAACTAAAAGCTGTGAAACCTTCAAAACTGCTTGGCCATGGCCCGGGGATTTAGCTCAATGGCACTTCACCTACATTGCAGACACAAGGGCCTGAGTTCGATCTCCAGTGCTACCAGAAAGTAAAAACTGCTTTCCCACATGGGGATTAAGCATCCTACCCTAAAGTATAAGCATTTGAAGATTTTTTTTAGGAAAACAAAACAATTATTGAAGACCATCACCTCATCAATTGTGTTTACAGTGAGAGCATTGCTGAAGCTAAGAAGACTGTTATCGTTAGTGCAGAACTGGTCCTGACCACTGCTAGGAACATTGTCCTGAACTTTTAGGATAGGTTGCAATTCAAAAGATGATGCATATTCTTCTTTTGGTAACACTACACTAAGACAATTGATAAAATAGCAGAAGATATTGTAACAAAATTATAGAGATTAATGAGTCACCATAGTATATATTCATGTTGAGTTTCCTGATGTTAACAAGGCAAGCATGCTAGTTTTTGTGTGATATAGCAAAATCTTGTGTTGCAAGTCATTTGTTCCATGAGTGTTCTGTAAAACAAAACAAAATTTGTGATAAATTTTAACTTGATAAGTGAGAAACATCTTGCAGTCTATGGCAGAGCAAGCAGGAAGTAACAAAGAAATGAGCCTTCCTTCCATCTCTTCCCCTTTTATTCCATCCAGGCTACAAGCCTTCTCAGTGATGCCTCCCACACCCAGGATGAGTCTCCCCTTATCCACACCCAGTACAAAACTAAACCCATCAGTGAACTAATTTAGTCATGACACACACTTAATCCATTTTCACACACAATATATCCAGCCACCTCCCCACAACCTTACCTATGAGCACATGAGGATTTTGAGGGAAATGTAGATACAAGTCATAATATTATAGGTAGAAAAGCCAGCTAGACATATGCAGGCAAATAGATAGGGCCAGCTCTTGAAAGACTTACAAAAAGGACATCCTCAAAGGTCAGCACCATCAATGAGAAACTATACTTCCAGATAGCAGCGACTGGCAGACCTCATTCTCTCAGGATGAAAGGTCAAAATCTGGATCCAGCCCCTCCCTGGGAATGCAACAATTGCAAATTCCCCAGACAGTGGGCCAGGACTTTGAACCACCTGGAGGAGTCTCTGGACAAGCAAGACCCTCTAGGCCTTGATTTCTCATTGGACCCTATTCAATCAAAGTTGCTAAAGTAACTATGCTTGTCATTTACCCATTGGTTAGCCATAGTTTGCCCATCTCTTTCAAATCTTATTGGAAGCCCTCCACTGTACTCATTGGTTGGTTATGGCCCACCTGCCTTTTTTTTTTTTGAGACAGGGTCTTGCTTTGTAGTTCAGGCTGGTTCTGAGCTCACTATGTAGCCCAGGCAAGCCTCGAACTCAGCAATCCTCCTGTCTCTGCCTCCCGAGTGCTGGGATTATAGGCATGAGCCACCACACCCGGCCCACCAACCTTTTTTGAATCTCACTGGTGGCCCCCAGTTTTGAACCCACCCCATCTCATGATTTTGGTCCATAAAATTCCCCTGGCAAAACCGATTCTGGGTTACCCACTTTCCGGGTTCCCCCTTCTGTCTCTCTTAAGGCAGAAGCTTTCTCTCTCAATAAAATTTTCCTACTCAAACCTCCATTGTTCCTAAAATTCATTCTTTGATTTTTAGAGAACATGAACTCGTGTTTCAGGTGGGGAGTAAGGCCTTAACTCTCCTGAGTCAATAACATTCCTCTGCCAGACTCCAAATGACTCATGTGCATCCATTTATGAAAAAGGCATTTAGCTCACCTCTAAGAGTTGCCAAAGTGCCAAGAGTTCCAGCATTTTTGAAAAGTCCATGTTCAAAGTGTCTTCTGAGGTTTAAGGCAAATTCTTAGCTATGAGCCTCTGTATAAATGAAAAGAAAGTTAAACACTTGTGACATACAAAGGCATTCTCATTTAAAAATGCAGAAATAAGAGAATAGACAGAAAAGAGATCAAAGCAAGACAAGAAAGAATCTAGCAAAGGTTACTTTATGTCCAGTATATCCAATTCCAGCATCCAGGACAATCCGTGACAAGATGTGAACTCCAAAATCTTATTTAAACTTCTCAGTGAACTCTATCACTTTGGAATAGAGCAACTGTGTTCAGATCAGCAGATAAAAAGACTGTATTCACAGCCATATTGAAATTATAGTGCTGATGAGTAAACAATGAGGGTTTTTTTTTACATGTTTTAAACACTAGCAGAGATATTAAAATTATTGGCCCATGATCTTCTTTCTCCAAGCTGGTCTTTGATCACCCACCACCACTTTTAAGAGACTGAGCATTGCTTTCCAACTACAAAAGACCCCTGAGTTATGAAGGAATGGATTTATGATCCATTTGTGAATAAGCCAAGTAAATCAACTTTGTCCCTGGTAGAAAACAATCAACTGTTAAGATCACAAATGATAATGGCCTTAAAAGTGTGTCTAAAACAATTTAAAATCTCCAGTATATTTGGATGACAAGGATAAGCTCAGCTTCAAAATAGCTTCTTGGTGTTCAAAAGTTTCAAATTTCAGATTTTAGATTTTTGTATTAAGTATGTTTAATTATTTTTTATGAGACAGGGTCTCACTTTCTAGTTCAGTCTGGCCCTGAGCTGACTATGTAGCCCAGGCAAGCCTCAAACTTAGAAATCCTCCTGCCTCTGCCTCCCGAGGGCTGGGATTACAGGCATGAGCCATAATGCCCAGCACTATTATATGTGGTATTCATTGCTGGTGGGTGTGAGTCACCACACCCAGCATTGTATGTGGTTACCAGGGATCGAACTCAGGACCTTGCTCAGGAACCAGTGAGCTAAATCTCTGGCCCAAGTATATTTAAGTTTTAATATCATAAAGCTCATAAAGCTATTATGGGTGTGAAATGGGTGACACATATATTTGGCACACAGTCTATGTGATAATCACTCAATGAATGTTAGCTGATGTATGATATCTTCATTAGATTGGACTATAAGAAATAGCCAATATTTGAACTTGTTAATTTCCAAAGTGACAAGTGAATATAGTTCAGTTTACTAGTATGACAACTCTGAGACCCATCCATGTGATATCAGTTTTTCTTTCTCTATTTTTAGTCATTAATAAAACTATCAACTATTTGGAACCTCTTCAAAAGAATGAAATCAAAATCCAATGAGTTTGATTTCTTAAAATCCTGGGCTATAATATTTCAATATTTCATAAGCTTTAATGTGCCTCAGAATCACTTAAGGACCTTGTTCATGTCCAAGTGTCAGTTCAGAAACAGGAAATTACATTCTGTAACTCTAACTGCTCTTAGCCAAGTCTGAAAACACTAGACGGTAAACCACATCTTCACTAGTATAATGATACTATTATAGGTAGAAAAGCCAGCTAGACATATGTAGGCAGATAGATAGGGCTGGCTCTTGAAAGACTTACAAAAAGGACATCCTCAAAGTTCAACACCATCACTAAGAAACTACACTTCCAGATAGCAGTGACCAGCAGACCTCATTCTCCCAGGATGGAATGTCAAAATCCGGATCCAGCCCCTCCCTGGAATGCAACAATTGTAAATTACCCAGTCAGCAGGCCAGGACTTTGAACCACCTGGAAGAGTCTCCTGAGAAGCACCTGTAGGGCTTGATTTCTCAAAAAGTTGCTAAAGTAACTATGCTTGTCCTTTACTCATTGGTTAGCCATGGTTTGCCCATTTCTTTCAAATCTTATTGGAAGCCCCTACTGTACTTATTGGTCAATTGTAACCCATCTACCTTTTTTGAATCTTATTGGTAGCCCCCTATTTCAGACCTGCCTCACCTCATGCCTTTGCTCCATAAAAGCCCTCTAAAAAATGAGGTAGGGGGGTTACCCACTTTCCAGGTTACCCCCTTCTGTCTCTCTTAAGGCAGAAGCTTTCTCTCTCAATAAAATTTTCCTACTCAAACCTCCATGGTTCCTAAAATTCATTCTTTGATTTTTAGAGGACATGAACTTGAGTTTCAGATGGGGACTTAGGCCTTCACTCCCCTGCATCAGTACTAGATAAATGTTCCTAAAATGACACGTTCCTTTCAGAATCCTTCCACTAGTGTGGCCCCTGACACTGGATATTTATTTTCTGCATAGGTCTGGCTCCAGCTCTGAAGTTAAGAGCTAATTCAGATAGTCAGATAATGCAGCCAGGTCAGTTCTGCAAGTAACCCTGCTCTGATCTTATACTTCAGCTAAAGTATGGAACTACACTGTTGTTCTTAGTTGCATGACTTCTTTGTGTTAACTACATCATGCTGAGATAACCACTGAAGTTATAAAACATGTCAAACCACTGAATTATAATTTGGGAGCAGTAGTGATAAAATACTGTGTAGCTATTCATGAATAAGTTACCAGCACTTCAGATGTATGAAATCTTGCCTTCTTCCACTGAAAAGAATTAAAATTCATCCACTATTTTTGTCATTTATGTGCAATAGATACTAATTTCTAACATTCTTATGAAGAGTGTAAACTGTGGTAT